>CM019214.1:25506342-25676111 GCA_009741485.1 Malurus cyaneus samueli
TTCTAATGAATTGTCCTTAAAACAGTGCAGGTGTTTTCTTAGTTTCTCATCTGGACAAAAAAACTCATGGGAATTTTTGTTTTCTCCTTTTTCAGTAGGTAATGGAAAAAGGTTTTTTTCTATATATCATAATTAGAAACAAACAATTCTGTTAAATTTTCATATGAGCATTTAAAGAAGGAAAAAGGAAATTTTACAGGGCCATGTCTGGAAAAATTGTTTTCCTCCTCAGTACCTGAGTTACTAAACATGAGTTCTACAATTTGAGTATGGCTGTGCAGGTTTGCTAAACAAGACAAGCCACATTAGTAAAGTATGTGGTAAGCACCACTTCATACTACATGATAAGCATGATAAAATAAATCAAATATCAAGTCTGACACTTGTTTTAGAGCAGTTATTCAATAAGTCTTTCTATTGCTGCACCTTTTACAGTTAATGTGTTTGTTCTTTCTGTTCAAACAGTCAAGGCTCTTCTTTTCAAACAAGGCGAAAGACAAACACATTTATTGCTTTCATATCCCTTATATTGCATATAAATTAATATTTAGCATCAATGTTAAGTCTAGAACTCAAAATTATGGGGTTTTTTTTCCATTCTAAGCTGGTCTTTCTCCATTTTTGCTCTTGCATGTTCTCCTTCTTTCACATTCTATGTGGTGATGACTACACAATACCTCTTTGTAGACCCAGGAGCAAATTCTGAATTATGACAGACCTTCTTCTCAGTGTTATTAAAATTTTACATTTTATTCTAGATTTCAGGAAAGATTACAGTCACCTAGCAGTTCAGATGGACAAATTATTGCCACAAATTATTTATATCTTGTCACACTATGTTCTTATAGGTGATAAAATAAATGAGAACTTGCTGAAAGTCAAGGAGAAAGGACATAAAATTGACACCACAAATTATCAGATCTCTGCCTTTTTTTTCATGATGACCAAACCACATATAGTTGCCTCATTAGGATGTTCAGTTACTTTCAGATAGGTTGAAGAATCAGGGCAACACCTAAACACCTTAAGATGTCAGAAGTGAAAGTCCTGAAATTAGCAATAAGACAGGCAGACAGACAATGATAGCTCAAGTGCAGCTGAGAGAGAAGAGACTGATGTTTACCTACTTCAATTTTCTGATGCCAGGGCCACCTTAGGGCCATTTATTGGTGCCAATGAAGTTAAAATCAGTAAATTTTTGGGGGGTAAATTTTTTTTTTGGTTGAAAATCAGTAATTTTTTTTGTGGTTGAAAAATGTTTAAAGACTGTTGCAAGTCTATCTTAAAAGTGGTAGAATTTCTTTTTATTCATATCTGTTAATAAGCATGACAAAGAAAATAAATTAAGGAATGTGAATATATAGCCATTTTTTAAACAATTGCAATTACTTGACTAAGGAAATGCAATTTAAAAGTAACTTAGGGAAGAATAATCCTTAGTCTGTCATCAGTATCAGTCAGCCATTACTACAGACTCATAACCTGTCGTCTCTTCCCCCCACCCAACACCTACTTCAGCAATTAATCATTTTCACAGCTTCTTTCACATTCTGACAGCTTCTTTTATTCAGTGTCCCAGTAGTGAGATCTTATACTGCATCCATCTGTCTTTCTCACTTGTATTCTAAATAATATTGGGAAGAAGAGAGCAACAATGTCCTCTGTTACAAATTTGGTAACCAGCCTGATGATCTCTTGGTTGCTAAATATACATACTCATGCAAAGTCTCATTCGCCCTGTTCAGGTCTACACTGAAACATTGATGATGAAGTTTGTGTAAATAATTAATCTCTTAGAATGTACTGCAATTTCTTCTGCAGTTCTGAACATAGAGATTTTATTAAGTTTCATATCTTGGCTAAGCGGGTGCAGAATTCCTGAAGAATAGTAAAAATTATATCAGGCTAGCTTGACCATCTGTCATTAAACAATACATTTTGCTTCTGTTGAAATTGGTAGTTGTTTTTTTTTTTTTTTTTTTTTTTATGATGTACAAACCATTTATTTTCTACAATATCAGGCTGCATTGTTACAGTAAAATAGATGTTGTAGCATAGTGTAGTGGGCTGAACTTGGATGAGCGCCAGACACCCACCAAAGCCACTCTCTCACTCCCCTGCACAATTGACCCCGGGAGAGAAAGTATCGCAAACGGTTCATGAGTTGAGATAAGGGCTGGGACAGATCACTTATCAAATGCTGTCACAGACAAAATAGACTGAATTTAAAGAAATCAATTGAACTTATTACCAACAAAATCAGAGCAGGATAATGAGAAATGAAATAAATTTTAAAATACCTTTTGCCTATCTTCTTCCTCGAGTCTACCTTCTCCTTCCACAGTGGTGCAAGGAGACAGGGAATGGGGAATGTGGTTAGTTCATCACACATTATTCCTGCCTCTGCTCAGAGAGAAAAATCCTTCCCCTGCTCCAGCATGGGGTGCCTCCCATGGAAGACAGTACTCCATGAATTGCTCCAGTGTGATTCCATCCCAAGGGACACAGGTCTCCACAGACTGCTCCAAAAATGGTTCACTTTTTTCACAGGGTGCAGTCCTTCAGGCACAGCCTGATCCCACACAGGGTCACAAGTCCAACACGGATCCCCCACAGGGTCACAAGTCCTAAAAACAAATCTGCTCCAGTGAGGGCTCCTCTCTCCACGGGTCTGCAGAGTGGTTCCTCTCACATATTCTCACTCCTCTCTTCTCTGGCTACAATTACATCTGCACAACAACTTTTCTGCCTTCTTACATGTTGTCACAGAGCCCTAATTACCATCTCTGGCTGGCTCAGCCTTGACTGGCAGCACATCCATCTTGGAGCCACCAGGGAATTGGCTCTGCTGGGCATGGGGCAAGCTTCTGGGAGCCTCTCACAAAAGCCACCCATGTGGTGCCCCATTACCAAAACCTGGTCATGCAAACCAAACAAAAATCCTAAAAGACAAAGTGCAGAGGGAAGCAGTTTAACTTAGAACAGATTCCTAACACTAAAAAAATCAGGTTTTTTAAGTTAATGATAATATATATATAAAGAATGGAATTTTGAACTTTTAATAAGAACTTGAAAGAATTAATAGCAAGTAGTATTGTAGGTAGTACTATTTAGGTAGTACCCAAAATGTATATTTCAGAATTTAAGTTACAGAAACATGGCCTTTTGTTTATTCTGTACACTGGTGTCCTGGGTTGAATTCACTCATTTCTAATGAAACAAGACAGGATGGGAACCGAGTATGAATGTTGTGTGTACATTAATGAATAGAACTCATAATATAACATATATCAGAAAAGAAGGAAAATAAGACAAATAAGGAAGAAATATAATGGTACTAAGACAAAGTGGCAAAACAAAGTGGGAACTGAAAAGGTTGACATTTGCAGAAATTAAATTATGTAGTATGTGATTTCATGATCTAACTTTTTTTTTGACAGTTGACAAAAAGCCCTGTCAGAGCAGAAGACCCACTGCTGAAATAAATAAGCCTCAGGGTATGATAGAAAATCAAAATCAAGGTGAACAAGAGATGAGATATTGTAGGCATTTGTCCACAATTATGATGCAGTAATCATCATCTCTGTCTTCCAGATTTGTCTCCAATGACAGTCCTCAGTTTCCACACAATACACCCAGCTTGTGCCCCAGGCATGAAATTTTTATTTCTTGGCATTTATTTGTTGAATTTACCTTTCTTTGATATGTATGATGCTTTCAGGTTCTCTGAAATTAATATTCCATTTTACTGATAGTTTGAATGCCATATATTGATAAAATATTACCATGTGCATTGTTAATTTTCACCAGAGATCTCAGAATAACAGATGAACCACTGTGAGCCAACAAGAATATTCAATTGTTAGTGCTGATAATATGGTGACATTAAAACAAAGTGCATTGAAAATACTTATTGAAAATTATTTTAAACACCTGTGAATAAGAGAGAACATCACAATTCAGTAAGTCAAGTTGCAAAAGCTTCATCTATGTTCATTTCTCTACTGAATCGCTGGGTAATAAATTGGAGATTGTTCTATTAATTTATTTTGAAATCCAAGTTTCCCAGTACTTTGAAATAAACTAGAAGAAATTCTTCATGGACTAAACTACTCAAAACCAGCCAATATATTTTAATCCTGCTCTCCAAGCAAACTGTTTTTAACTGAAAATGAGCTGAAGTAGATGTTTTAAATTACATCTCTCAAGGAGAGTAGGTCAGTTTAGAAATAAAGCAAGGTTTCATTTATAAAAGCTTTCCTCCTGCTTATTCTGTACTTTAGAACAAGCTAATGCTTTCATGTTCCATTTCATTAAACTCTGCTCTATTCTGAATAGTAGCAAACCCCCACACAATCATCTTCAAGGAATTTCTTAGGAAGGGACTTCCATGGATAGCATCCACTACACAGCTGTTTCTTTTTTACAGATTTCAGCAATCTCCTCATCTATGAGTAAGAATTCTCAGCTCTTTCCTCTGATTTTCCCTCTTCTTTTTTATCTTTCAAAGGGAAACCAGATTACTGCATTGGTCTTCTCCAAGAACCATCTTTCAAAACCAAAGAATATTTGACATACAGATTGTTACTTGAATGTAAATCCACTTGTTAACAGAGACTTGCAAATATATCAGTCTAAAACCTAGAAGTTTTGTTTCCCAGGAATTTTTTTTTTTTCTCGGTGTTAATTTTGAAATTGGCAAAAACAGCTTTTGATTTACTTAAACTTCACACATATTCATAATGATATATTTGCAGGGTATCAACTTGTACAAGTCTGTAATGAATGATAATAATTAAATCTAATAATTAAATGTCTTGTCTCATCTTTTCATGTTTCTAGCAGGAGGGTATTTCACGTCAAAGTCTAAATACCACATGCTTATGCCCTAAATGTCTTAATAGAAAAGTGAATCATATTATCTTGCCTAAGCTGAAGGATTTAGATCCTCTGTGGTGTTAGAGAATGAACTAACAAAGTCTTGCTTATATCCTGGAGTTTTTTTCTCGGTGACATGTTTCCACCACATGTAAAGTGTTAGACTCTATTTTAATAGCACGAGTCTCTCAAAACCAAGACAATTTCAAACCCCAGTGCTTGTAGAAAATAGTCCATCATTACTATAACTGTCACTGAAATTATGTTAATCTCCACTGAATTAATACAAAATTACTATTAAAAGTTGGTGACTGATCAAAATTTAAATAAAATCTGGAAAACATGTTATACCTGCTACAAACCTTCTTTTGAGGTGTCTACCTGCAGCTAGACTATATGTTATACAAGACCCGCAAAAATATTATTATTTTTTCCAAAGTAATTCTCCACAAATATAAAAGCTTACATATTCCATTAAGGCATTACTCATTAGTGACAATGGAATAAAGTTTGTTTTCATACTTGCATTTCTTGTTGTAATCCATGAAAATAATTTAATGTGAACCATCAATACCAAAGTTTCATTTAATACATGATCAAAAAATATTATTTTTTTTGGTGATTTTTTTCACATTTTCTTCATATCCTAAGATATCCAGTGAAGGTAAAAATTCCCTTTTTTCATGTCTGATAAAGAAAATATATATTTTTTTTAAAAAAATTACAATGAGAGTCAATGATGTATATTCTACACCCTGATGTTTGTCATATACACACTACTACATAAATTTAGCTCAAATCTTTTAGCCTGGTCTTTGATTTACACCAAATATTTCAGTGACGTACAAAAAAAAAAAAAAAAAAAAAATTTTTTTTTCTAATGGGAAAGCAAATTTCCCATTGAAAATAAAGAAATATGACACTGCATAACTTAAGGCATAATGAAGATACACTTAGAAAACCCCAGAAATTATGAATATGCATATCTTCCTAATAAAGGCTCAGACAAATATATTTCAAGACAGTTGAAACATTCACATGGTTGAAACTAATATTAAAAAAAAAAAAATTGAAAGAGTTGAAGCGTTGATATTTATAGGTTACATCAAGCACAAATAAACTTGGGGCCAGACTGTTTCCCCATTTTCTTTACTTTAGTCTTGAAAAAACTCAGACTAACATTTGCCAAGAGACACAGAGCTCTGTAAATTGGCAGCTTGTGACAATGGTGGGGCAGAATCACAGCCATCTCCTAAACTTTCAGGTAGAAGTACTAGAAATAGATCAGTATTTTTTGGAGGAAAACCAAACAGTGACAATGTCCTTGGGAAAGGAAAGTGCAAGGATTTTTCAGTAACTCACAGTCCGCTATACTGAAAAATAAACAACCACAACCAGAAATTCCTTTGCTGGGAAATGTTAACTTTAATGAGACAATGGGGCAAAGTTCTAAAACAATAAAACAAAACCTCATTAAAATTTCCCAAAACTGAGTTTTGTTCTTTCTCCTTTTTTTTTTTTTTTTTTTTTTTTTTTTTTTTTTGTGCATTTCAGATGGCTTATGAGCTTGGCTAGTTAACAAATTTGAGGTGAGGGGGAGGAGATTGGGAGGTTTCAGGAGTTTGTGTTGGTTTTTGTTAGTCATATCTCTATCTGTAAATTGGCCAACTAAGAAGGACATGATAATCTAGATTATCTTTAATTTAAGTAAAACCAAGTTCTTCCTTTCCATCCTCTATGTCTTTTTTTGTCCTGGAGTTTGAGTAATGGAATGTTTCACCAAAATTTAGGAATTAATGTTTTACTTTTCTTTGGTATGTAGAATTTAATTCAGGTTGTTCTGAATTGGAGCTTCATTAAAAAAAATATAATTTGTATAATTAACCATTCTGTGGTTGAAGAATTAAAGCATTTTAGTTGCAGAACGGTTTTCATGGTATATGGGAGCTTTAAGAACAAAAGCATCTCTGACTAAAGGAGTACAGAGAGTATACATTTTTATTGGAACAGTTTAAATATCCTTGTAGCATTGCAAGTAAAAGTGAAAGAGCTGAATTCAGTAGTTAAACATTGTTTCATTTGTTTGAATAGGTCCAAATATTTCTTTAGCTAGAACAAATGGATTCTCCTGCCAAAATGGACTTTTCCATTGCAATTACAGATTAAATCTGTGACAATATGCAGAACAGCCTAAAACCTAATTTCACAAGTTAACAAAAAAGGGATGATGTGTTTTAGGAAGATCAAATGTATTATACCATGAAAAAAAACAGAAAAGTTTTATCACACATCTTCTTTCATGTATTTGTCTAGAAAAACAGTTGTGTGTGCTAATACAAATTTTATTTTGCTTTCCACTGTTATCAACAGTACAGTGAAGTAGCAAATAGGTGAGATAGATGACTAACAATCACAGAGTTAGTCCTAATGCCAAAAATATACATACCATGGAAATAAATGAAGAGAATTATAGATTGCTCTGGTGGGAATAAAATGCATCAGGACTGCAATCCACAGGTAGTCGTACCACAATCTTCCAGACTGCAGTAATGGAGTTGTTTTTCCCTTTACACACTGTAGCTTCGGGCTGTGACAGGATTCTGATGTGGCTGAGTTGGGGTGCCACCCTACAGAGGCTTGAAATAAGGACAGCCAAATTTTACTTGGATAACAATGAGAAACTCTTTACGTAGAAAAATCTCAAAGCAATTAGGTCAGGAAAACCAGAAAATAATCAGAATGGAAAATGCTCTGTGCACAGATGTGTCCTTTGGGGGGCATTTTACCCACCTCAGTGCCCCCTGTACCTTCACTGCCCCCTGACTGCACCAACACATCTCTCCATCTCCATGGCACTGCCCATGGTAGCTCCCTCAGGGAAGGTCCAAGCTCCCTTTTCCTCCAGAGTCCATTGGAGCGCCTGGTCCTTTCAATGAGCAGAGACAAATAGGGAACAAGGAAGTGGATACCCAAATATGGTCCATTACCACAGGAAATTATCAATGCACAACTAAAGAAAAACAACTAGCATCAACTTCAACATAAATCATGAGCATTAAGGATTTTAATATCTTGTTTCACCCTTTATAAAAAAAACCCAAAACCTATTTAATGCTTTCAGAGTTAACATCTTTTTGTAATAACATAGTCAATTTGGCTGTATATATATGTATGTATAATTCTTATAATATTTTTTATGGAGTTGGTTTTTTTTTTTTTTTTTTTTTTTTTTTTTTTTTGCTGTGTGTGTATAAAATTCATTTTAGGAAAAGAAGTTTCATGATGCATACAAACAAGTTTACTTGCAAAAAAAAAAAATATTAAAATATTCATGAACTCTCAGTGCTGGTATTGATTTGAGCTTGTTGCTTGTATAATGTATTAAATGTAAGCAAAGTGACCAAATTATGTGCCATAAATATCTTGTCAAATCATATCCTGTATTACCATATATTTTCAAGCAATCTGGATACGAATTGATGAGTCAACAAAAAATTTTAGCAGGAAACCTAGATTATAATTGCTTATGGTAAAGAAATTCCTGAATAAAACATAAAAAAAAAAGATAAACTCCCAAGCGAACATTTTACTTTGTATAGAACAGATATTTGGTTAACTCTAGCTTTCAGGGATGCAAAAAATGTAAAGTTGGGTGGTTTTTTTCATAATCTAAAAATATATTTAAACAGTAATACTCTTTATACTAATAGACATTATACAAAATATCAAATATATTAAAAAAAAAGCAAAAGCCTTAAAGACATTTTATTAAATATTCCTCTTCTTCTATCAGAAATGGATGTGTTAGATGCAGTTTTGTAATACAAGAAAACTTATAGATGTTTTTTACGTTATGTTAAAAAATGTGGAGAAAATTATAAATGTATTGTCTGTGCACCACCTAAAACCTATAATCTGGAAGCCTGCTAAGATCTCTAGGACTGATTTTCCTGTACCTTATAATTTTGGTTTATAATAAAAATTATTCTGCTATGATTTGAAACTGTGGGAGGTTAAATTGCCCCCATATTTATTTAATATGTATTGAATTACACCTTTTAACGAAGATTTAAAAACAAATATAAATGAACTTTCTCATTGTATTTTCTATTCCAACAGAAAAGCAGTAGTAACTGAAAGGTGAAGGAAAGACAAATGGAAGTAATAAAATGAGACAAAAAATTTAGACTTAAATATTGTCCATGTTTTCCGTATGTTTTGAGCGAAGTTTTGTTAATGCAAAATCACTCTAGATAAGAAGATTGTTCTTTAGTCTTTTGATGTGAACCAGGAGGGCACCTATAAGAGGTTATTTCTGTTAAACAAAACAGAAAGTCATAGCTACAGATACTATGCAGTCTGCAGCAAAGTTTTAGGCCATTCCTTTTTAATTGACTTTTAGCATTGAAACATATTTCTGGGCAATTGTGCCAATGTTGCAGGTACCTCATGGCTGTCAGGATTCAGGCATGCTCCCTGATATCCCAGTGCACACCAAAACATAGCTGTAAACCAGCAGATAGCCGCAGACATGCCATGCCACCACTACCCACTTGTGGTTCCTCTTGACTCATGCAAGTAAAATGAGAACCTGCTGTGCTCAACTTTGTGAGACCGAGAAAAGTGTGATGGGATTAACTCAGATTGTAAGGTACCCTGCACTCATGGATTCACCACACCATTTGGCATCATCCATCTGTTACCTAGCTGCGTAAAACACGACACTTAATTAATAATTATTCTTTTCACCTTTCTTCTTCTGTGATTTGTGTGTACTCATTAGAAATACTTCTTCTGACAGTATAGGAACTGCTGGATGCACTTGTCTGCATACCCAATCTTTTCTGGTAACTAAATGACCCCAAATTGGTTTGTCTATGGTGGGCTTAAGACCAAATTTTGTTAATTTATTTCTTCTATTTATCTATGTTTTGTCCTAGAGGTGCAGTATAAGTGAGGAACACTTTTTATTTTTTACTAACTTAATGAAACTACTATAAATTCCAACATATACGGTCCAACCACATATTCCATCAAAAACATGCTGCATTATCAACAGAAACTTCCTTCAGGTGTCATGAAGAAATATTATGGTGTAACCAATCACCAAAATCCCAGAATGAGAGAAGGATCAGAGAAGATGAACACAGGGAATGCCTGTGATTCTCAGGCAAAGGTGCAGGGAGTGATCAGAGCTGTTTTAAGGAAAGTTGAACTTAAGACAAAATAGAACAGATGGTGACCTTTGTTTTAGTCAAATGTTTGAGCTGGTCAACTAACTGTGAAATGACCTTAATGATTTTAATGTTTTTCTGAGCCAGCCAGACCAGCATGGGGGAAATGTATTTGTGGCTCAACCCAACACAGACTGCAAAATCTGAGCAACCAACAGGATGAACTTGGAAAGCAACAACAGACTGGAGCTCCCATTTCCAATGACTGAGGTTACTCAGCACTATCACAGCACTCATATAAGAGCTGATGATGGGATTCATCATGTTTGTGATGTGATTTAGGTGAATATTGCAATTGTTATGCTGTGCTTGCATTATGGCCTCAGTACATTGCTGCATACCCAGATAAATCAAAATCCCGTATAACATCCAATACCTTCAAATAAGTAAACTTGGTATTAAAACTTTAACCCTTCCTTGTGCCGAGCATCTGAAAAAGCCTGGTCAGAGAGTACTGGATTCTGACACAGGAGTGAAACCATTGACAGATTTATTAGCTGCAGAGGAGGAGGTCTACATGCAGGAATGGTCTTCTCATGGGTCAGCATTCATGAATTGTCTGCTTTGAAAAAGTCAGAAGATGTAATTGTTTGGCAATTAGTAGTATGATATTTTCACTGATCCTCTCATTAAACTCCCTCTATGATTATGTTACTTTCTGATCAGATTGGATTAAACAGTATCTGTATTTCTATTTCTCATTTTTATAGTTTCTTAAAAAACTTCTGGCCTAAACTTGTTCATCTTCTTTTTGACAGCATTGATATCTACATGCCTGTATTTATTTCCTATGTTTAGAATAATGGGGGGTGGGGTTGGAAGGGGGCCTGGAGATCATGCTCTTTTGGTAAAAGTGTTTTTAAAAAAAGATTGTATATCTGAATTTTTTTTTTTTTTTTTTTTTTTTTTACATTTTTCAGAATAACAGTTCTCCAACCTAAGACTCACTTTGTGAATGGACCGAAATAATAATGATTTAATTGTCTTTGTTGGTGCAGAATGCAGCTCAATTTCCTATTCACAAAGGGTATTAATGTCTTGGCACCAATGACTTGGCCAGCTCTGCAGCTTGGAGCCAGTGCATTAATACTCAGAGTGATGCTGTGCCAGTTAGAAAATGCAGTACAGGATCTGAGCCCAGGTGGACAGTGCCCAAAAATGCCACCTGTTGGTGTGTCTAATTCTTGGCTCTTCACAAACTGGGACACACTGCTGGTCCTTTTATTGCCAGCAATCTACCTAGACATGTTCCCACTACAGGGAATACGACAGGAGTCTGGGTATATCTACATCAGCTTAGTTCTGTCTTGCAGTGGGGCAAATTCTGGGGAAAGTTGCCCTGGAGGAAAAGAACACACTATGCAAAATATAAAATTTCTATTTTACAAAACGTTAGAGCTTTGTCAAAAATTTATTTTTTTCTGTTTTTTTTAAATTTTATTTTTCTTTACTACCCTTCCCCAACTCTGAAACCCCCCCAAAGAGTAGAAAGTGTTCTTTCTAGTGTAAAGGCTATTTATGTTTTTATATCCCGATGACTTAAATTTATTCAAAGATTTAATTTCTTTCATAAGATATTTTTTCTTTATTTATTTGCATCCCATGTGGTGTGTGGTACACAGATATGTTACTAATATGACCTGGTTCCATACTTTTTATTTGTTGATGTCCATGGATTTTTGGGGGGAGGGTTTGGGTGTTTTTTTGGTGGTAAAAATATTCATAACTTGACCAAAAATAAAAAAAAAAAAAAAAAAAAAAAAAAAAAAAAAAAAGAAAGAAGAAAAAGAAAAAAGGAAAGAAGAAAAAAAAAACTTTAAAAGACTTATGAGTGATTTAAAACAAAGTCACTTAAAATAAAACAAGAGCTAAGCTATCTGGGACCAGAATGCAAACAATTAATCCCAGTACAGCTAGATATTCTATGAGAGCAAATTAATTTCACAAGGACATTTCTCTAAACACATTACATGGTCTAATCTGAAATATGTAGGAAGCAAAAAATCATACAGTTCTCGGTAATGATTAGTTATTCTTCCAAAACTGAAGCAAAAATAGACCATAATAACAAAGGTTTATAAGAATCAGTCTGCATGGAAATATTTGTTCATTATGGAGTTCAGAAATTATTTAAAGTCTCTTCTAAAAGAACTTATTTTCTTTTGTAGGTACTTTTGTGGAGAAAGTAACCTGTATGTATTAGCTCTTCATACAGATGTAGGTTTGTGGGCATCAGAATGCAGCAAATCCATAAATTATAGACTGACAGACTTTCTGTGCTCTGGCATATGTGTGCGTAAGAAGATACTTATGCAAGTTTAATTGCCCAGAGACACTTGAAAGTGTGGTTTTCAAAGCAGGGAGAAGCAAATGCACCTGGAGTTGTATTACAGAAAGTAGAATCATAGGTTACAAAAAAAAAATCCTCCAGTACCACCACCATTTGGGAACTACTGCTGACCCAGACATAATGTTGGACAGCAGTTCTGCGTATTACATCTGTCTAATATCTCTACTGGAAATCAGGGACTTTCCACACATCTGCAGCCTGAATAGTAAACTGGTTTGGTCAGGATTAGATAATGATGATACACATAGAAAAAATATGAAATTCTGAGGTCTTTTTCTCCTGATTTTTTACAAGTACCACAGGATCCATGCTCTTCATTCTGCCAGTTTTGATCAGATTTCCTATTATGTGGAAGCTGAAGAGGTGGTTAGTTTGCCTTGGCTCTAGAGCTGTTGATGATAACTGGTATTTCCAGCATTCATTCTTTGCTGGGTCTGTGTGGCATACATGATACACATACCATCCCAATGTGACTTTTCAGAAATAGTTGATTATAAAATGGTAATGCACTTGTGCACTTATGAATTTCTCATAAAGGGACAATTTTTGGAAGTAAGAGACTGCTAAAATAGTCATGAAATAAATAATTAAAATATTCATCTTGATATTCTACTAAATCTTGTTTATATACATGCTCAAGAAAATAAAAAATGCATGACATTGTCTCCCAGCAGTTGGCAAGAAGAGATAAGATCTTGTCTGTGCATCACAAAAAAGCAGGGAAGTAGTTCAAAAGGAAGTGAAGTGTGTCACTTGCATGTAAAGCACGCATAAAATATGAAAACTTAGCCCTTTGAATAAATGTCTTTGAAGTCAGTGTCAGTTTTTGTATGAAGTTAATGAGTAAAACCAGCTGATTGGTAGCAATTGAGAGGATAGGAGGGATGAATTCCCTTCTTAAGCCAGTATCCATTCACAGATGACCTGCAAAACTCCTGCTTCAGAAGTAACAGAGGTCAGAGAGAGAACTCATGAGAGTGGAGGAAAGTAGACTTTGTTCTGAAGTAAATTAAACACATTGAATAAATAAGAAGTAAACAATGAATGTAACTTTACAAAACTTTTCTTTCTAAAAATGAGCTAAGGATGAAACAGAAATCATTAACTCATGAAGAAAAATATATCAAATTACTCTCCATCAGTGTTTTTGAAGCAAAATTGATGACAAAAGAAAAAAAAAAAAAATCCATGCCTTGGTCATGCTTGAGGGAATCTGGTCTATGCTACTAAATGCTATGTAGAAATCTGCACTTCTTGCAGTGGAAATGACCTTTAACATACATTTTTTTCTCTAAGAGAAATATCTAATTTAATAGAAGAATATTTTAGTAACGAGAAAAGCTACCATTAGAAATGGATGTGGTTGTGCTTTATTTGGTATAATAACTGTGATATGCTTGCAAAGCAAATTTGAGAACAAAGCATGTACTCAGACACTCTAATGAGGATGTTAGTCTTTAGGTATAGGTACTGTAAAAACACATCCTGGATCATCCATCCAGAGAACAGCTTGTATCAAGCAAATCTAATTTATTTTCCCCTCTGGTTTAGGCTGAGGGTTTTCTTTCTTTTCTAGATTTTGCTTCGGTTTGAAAGTTACTATTCTATAACAAGACAAAAACAGGGCAAGAATGGCAACAGGTAAACGTGGTATGGTGTTACCTCTTGTGTAAAGATTTGGTCAATGAAGTTACAAAAACAATTGTATTTTATCTAATTGCCCAATTTTTGCTCAATTTCAGAAATTATGATTGTCTTTTTTTTACATTAAAGGAACAGCAATAATCATGAGCCCTACGTGCCTAGGGGCTTCTCAGTTAATGATTTCCATAGCCCCTCTCATTCAATTTTTGCTGCATCACAATTTGCATAAAAGAGACTCAGATCTCTTAGTTTTGTATTCAAAATATTGTTACGGACGAAGGAAAAAAGCATGCCTTATTAAGAAAGCAAAATAGGTATTGTCAGTAATAACAGTTTAAATCATTATGCACAGGGGTTTATGTATACCCTTGCAAAGCCATGTTACGTCTTAATCTGCTACGTATTTTTCACAACCATTGGAAACTTGTCCTTTGTTTCTCACCCAGGTCCCAAGACTGCATTTCTCTAACTGAGGGCTTGTGAGCTATTTATAGTCCCAAGGTTGCCTGTGACAACCTGTGCCTTTGTTCGGGTTTGTTTTGTTGTTTGCTGTTTGTCGGTTTTCCCTTTTTTTATTCATCCCTTGTTTACAGTTCTCTGCAGTATGCAGAGAAACATACCTGTCTGTTTGTGTAATAAAAGCTGAGATACTTTCTCTACAACCAGGTCACTTGCAGGAGCAATTAGTAGATGAAAATATAACAATATATTTTACAGTCTCTCAGGACATCACAGAAACTTGCACTGCAGCTTAAATACTGTCACAGCAAAGCTGGTATAACCTTTAGAGTGACCTTTGTCTGTTGTTTAATAAAAAGCAACTACAACTTGATAGAAAACAACATTAGCATGCACATAATAATAAGCAGTATAATGACTCTTTAGCTGCATAGGAGACATTAATATCTTGCAAGAAGATGTAACTTACATTAAAATTTCACAACTGCTGCAGAAACCAATGTCATTACCACAAAGCCAGACACACGGAAGCACAAACATTTTGGAGTTTATGTTTTCAGTATCACACACTGGCATACATTGAACAGGAGTTTATAGCAGAGTCTATTGGAGGGAGACAGAATATATGAAAATCCTGTGCATTTTCACTTGAATTTAAGATATAAGTTTTCAGAAAAAATACATTTTAACACATTGATTTGTAACTTTATCTTTCAGGAAAGACAAAAAACAAGCGTGAGCTGAGTCCTTACACGTTGGTGTGACAAGTACAAGTAAGCCTGTGGTATCTATCTTATCCATGGGACCCAATGTATTTGAAACTAAACTAGATACTTATTAATGGAAGAGTCTACAGAGATGCCAGAACTTGAGATATTTATCCTATTTATGCAGATATTTTTTCTGATTCTTTTATTTTTACTCTTCCTCATTATAGTCTTCACTATTCAAATTGCATGCTATGAAGCTGATGGGAAAAATCAAAATACTGCACCTTCATAATTTTCACTGACAGTAAGTCAGTAAGCACTAAGTCCTGTGTCTGAGTATTTAGAAACAAACATTTGCAAAATTTGTGGCTTTGTAGTAGTACTCAGGTGTCAAATACCCAGTAACACTGTAGTCAAGTGTGTTGTAGCAAGCAAGCAGACAGATTTTCTTCAGAAGTTCCTTTAGCCAGCATTTGAGATTTATCCAGAAAAGAAAAAGGATAGAGTTTTCTTTTTTTTTTTTTTCTGGATGACAAAAGTACCTATTTCACTGCTCATGACACCTTGTTGCAGAGCTAATTAAGGCTGACCAGTCAAACCAACCTTTCATCTTCAAGTAAAAAATTGCAACAGACTCACAGCTGTTTTGACATTCATTTCCTAATACTGTGGACAAAAGACCATCTGTTGAAACTAACATTTGTCATAATAAACTATAATAATAATTGTTATAGGTGTTGTAATAAAATAAATTACCTTCTTGTTTGTTTTCTGAACTTGTTAATATTCAAAAAGTCATCATATTTCTTAAATTTCATCAGAGAGAACCTGATCCTTACACACTCACTGGGCTTACTTTTGGTTGTCCTTTTTTTACCACGTACCTGTAAAACACTTATAGAGGAAGAGATCATCTTCCTATGAAGACATTTGTTCTTCAAGTTAAAATTATCACTGCTGAGATGGAAATTCAGTCCTTCAGGCAGAGGATTCAGGGACTGATTATTCAGCATGATGAGCTTGTCATAAATGAGACATTAAAAACGAAAATAAAAAGGAAATTATTCTTGAAACCATGTTGCTGTAGATCAGAAGCTGATGGTATTTTGGAGAAAAATGATGATCAACAAAAGAGACATCAAGAAAACCAGGGGAAAAAAAGAATTTAGAAAGATTACATCATCTTGTACATCCATGTGAGGCAAATTTTGATGTACATAATGTCATCAGAACTTTTGACTAGGCAAATGGCACCATAACTCATCAAAAACAAACAGGTACAATAGCAACAATTGCCATTTCTTTTTTTTTCCCCAAAAGTGGTCTTTATCCGTTTCAGATTCATAACTCATATTATCTGGTATGGGGACAAAATCTGCTCCTACATGCAACTAATTATCTGCATTAAAATGACATAACTGTACAATGCTTCCACATTGATATTTCTCATTGACAATTTGTATTAAAGAAAACTAGCATTTACTCCACTTCTGCCTCTTGCTTGTTTCTCACTTGAGTTGCACACTTGATAGTTTTGCCTTGATCATTTGTAGGATGCATTAGACAAATAAAAAAACAATTAGAATAGAATAGAATAGAATAGAATAGAATAGAATAGAATAGAATAGAATAGAATAATAGAATTTTTCAGTTGGAAGTGATGTATAATGATTTAATTTGGGGCTGACCATAAGTTAAATTATGTTGTTAAGGGCATTGTCCAAATACCTCTTAGACACTGACAAGTTTGAGACATTGACCACCTCTCTAGGAAGTCTGTAACCAGTATCTGACCACTCAGTAAAGAGTAAAAAAATGTTTCATTTCAACTCTGAACCTTCCCCAAAGCATTTTTGAACCTTTGTCGTGAGTCTTCGACCTCAGGTAGAAGAGCTCAGCACCTCCATCTCCAATTTACTTTCTCAGGGAGTTGTAGAGAGCAATGATGTTTCTAGAAAACCTTATGGTCTGGAAACATATGTTTTTTGCCAACCTATATGCAGTAAAATGTTTCTGAGATACTATGAGACTGATGTACAGTTCATGAGTGGTCCTGACTTGTGGGAATGCAGTGGGAAGTAACTGCTTTGACTGATATAGAGACGAGAGAAACTTGTTTTCATGGACACTGCCACACTGTTATTTTTACAATTTGAGTGTAATTTCCTCATAGAGTAGCTAGCAATAGACTGCTGTAGAGAACCATTACTATCCCAGCTGTGTTGCAGAACAATATGCTATGTCAGCTTTGCACCAGTTTATACAAGAGTCTCATTCATAACCTAAAAGTGGTCTTGTTGCCTGCCATAGATTTCATCAGCTTCCATAAACCAATAGTTTTATAACTGGAGATAAAAAATGAAATTTTCCAATACATAATTGCAGAAGAGTTTGAGGAGTTACTCAAAATCTCATTTACTATCCACTGCCTTTGCAATGGCAATATGTGGGCCTTCTATAATATAAATGAGTGATTTTGGATACAGTTATCTTCAATCCTCCTTTTTCCCAACACGAAAAAACAAAAGAAAAATCTCATCAAATGGTGTCAGAGACAAGTTTATAGTGTAATCTGCAGGCTCATTTACTGTAAAAAATACTTTTACACTATCTAGAGAAGAAAGACACAGGTGCAGTGATTTAATTACTGGTGATCATTTTGTGTTGATTCAGTCAGCAACAGAAAATCATTTCCAGGAACTGTTTCGGAATGATTTTAAAGCCATTGTCCCAGCTGCCCTAGGTCAAAACACTAAGAACTGAATTCAAGATGGCAAAGGCAAAAGCTCACACAGAGCAGAAAATTTGCATGAGGAAAGTTGATGAATTTATTTCTTTGGCAAAAAAAAAAAAGAGTGTAGAAACCCATCATCTTTTGGCAGGGCATAGTGGATGAGAAAAATAGAGTTAAATGATGTCAATTACCTCATTTAAATAGAATTCTGATCAATTTATTTTAAAAACATTTTCTTGTTTTCTATGAAAACAATAATGAAAAACATAATATGAATTAATATTGCTCAAACCTGAGCAGATCAATGTCATACCCTGAAAACATCAGTCTGGTTGGCAGTAACACAATATGGGGTTATTCCAGACACTTCTTGTGCAACGCCCCTCTCCACAATGCATTAGGATTAGGCATTTTAGGGGTACAGAATTGCTAGATACAGCTAATAATAAGCTGTACAGGTTGTCTGTTTCTTCATTTCAGTGTCATCTGAATTTTTCTGATCCTTTCACATTGGTTGCTTTGTTGGTTTGAGGGTGGGATTTGTTGTTGTTTTTTTTTGTTTGTTTGTTCTTTGGTTTTAGTTTTTTGGTTTTGTTTTTGTTTAATTTCTATTCCATTTAAGAACATCAGACTATCCTGAGAGTTTATATCAGAGTTCATTGTGAAAATCCAGTCATTTTCTATTCCACACTGATATTCCTGCATGATACCTTCAATGGGTTCTCCCCAAGGTCAGTGTGTCCTCACCTCTCATAGCATGCAAACTCCTTTTACCCTAGAATGTACTTTTGTGCATTTATGGCATTTTCTGCTAAATTACTGGGTTGAGACATGGATCTCCTAAGCCTTGAATAGACCCTGAAAAAGATCAGTCTTAAATTTAAAATGGTCTTTAGCTTACTTCAAAATTTGCATCACTTCCTATTTCCTATTGCTGAAATTTTTACATTGTATTTAATGATGGGCATTTAAAGACTTTCTGTGTTAAGCAAAACTTCTCTGGCTGTTATCAGGCTGAAGTTTATTCATTTTGTGTCCTTATGCAAGAATGCTTCCCCATACACCTTCCCCCCCCCCCCCGAAAAAGTGGAATATTTTGTGAGACATTAACTACAAAGACAAAAGTAAACACAAGACATTTTGTCCTTTTTGTCATCATTCAGTGAAGGTTACTTTACAAACAGGATAATGCAAGAGATTGCGGCCAAGCTACCCAGAAGCAGTCTATGTGTGGCAATATCCAGCATCTTGTCAGACACCCCAGCTGTTCCTCCCTTTACTGGACTCCTGAGACTTTGGAACTAAAAATTTTTACCTCCATTATGTTAAAATCTTATTTCACACCTGCTTTTCAGCTTTATTAGTAGACCTGCATCTGATCCCATTATAGTATGATGAGATTACTGAATATGCAAAATTCCTGCATGACGTAGCGAATAATAATCTTTATAAGTGGGTAAATTCTACCTTATGGCCATTGCATGTGCCCTTATTATACTGGTAAAGTATTTAAAGAAAATAAGCTTGTTTAAGGTAGGAAAGCTGCTGTCTTTCTTTTTGTAACTACATGGCTGAAATCTAGTTTGTTCTTGAGCTAAAAACTGAAGCAGATTAACTACCGTATAAGAGTAAATTTTCAAGAGATGTAGTCGTAATTGGCTTTACAAGTTATGACGAAGACATAAACATGGTTTTTATTACTAAAGTAAAATATGTACTAGGTGGAATTATATATATACTGCATGGGTGAATAGCATGCTTGGGGTTATTATGGAAATGCAAAAGGTGAATAAAGTGTATGAGAATATATATATTACATAATATATGAATGTTTACATGTTAGAGTGATTATTTTTTTAAAGCATTGGGAGTTTTAAACTTAAAAACAATGACTTAATAAAAAGACCTGTTATGACCTTGTAGATTTTAGAAATCATTTTGGAAAATGCTTAACATATACAGATAATTAACTTAATGAATCAAATTTACTGCTCCTTCTCAGAGGGACACTGAAAATTCACCTCTGAGTAAGTGAAGTGTTTTAAATGCTATTCCATTTATAGTTTCTTTATGGATTTAAGGCCAATGAATGAGGCACCATGACACAAAATAGCCATTTGACTTACTGCCAGTATTTGAGGCTGGAAATGTACAACAATTTTAGTAGTTAAAAAAAAAAAAAAAAAAACCAAAAAACAAAAAAAAAACAAAAAAAAAAAATCCAAAAAGAGAAGGAGCCTTAAAATTGATTACATTTGACCACCTTTTGGTGGTGGGGGCTTTTTGTCTTTTTTTTTTTGTCTTTTTTTTTTTTTTTTTTTTAATTTCTTGCAAGCTTCTGCTTCCTAGTCTTGAAAATGTAATGTTTTTTTCAGCTGAGGTATATCAATGGTAGGTGTTAACAATAACCTAGAAATTGCCCTTAAAGGTTCAATTTGTCCTTTTCCTGAATTGACCTATGATGGTCTGGAGACAATGCAGCTCTGGGAATACTGCACATAAAGGTAACCTGCTTTAGGGCTCTAAATGTCCTTCCACACTGTGTTATTTTTTTACATTTTGACAGCTTGTTAGGTAAAAGTCAGAAGAGAAAAAATGTGTGACTTCAACAGAAAGGATTGGGTGTTTCAAATATGTATAGTTTACACAAAAAGATTTTCTTTTAAAACGTGTACATAGAATGGACACTCGGCTTTCAGCAAAGGAAGTTTTTCTCAGAAGTATTGCAAAAAAAAACTATGTTATCTACAGAGAGCCAAATTCTTTATTAAAATAAAAATAATTTGAGGCCAACCTTTTTTAGAGCAAAGGTCCATGCGAATGACCTTACTGCTCTTTCAAAAGTTCAAAAAGGTCCGGAATTTTAATTTTTTTTCTGTACATATTTTAAATTAATTTACAAATATTTTAGTAATTATATTATAAAAACTGGGTTTTGTTTATCAAAGATTTTTTTTTAAATGGCACTGAAAATATTACGTAGAGAATAAAACTAAATTTGAATTGCTATGTAAAAAAAAAAAAAATTAAAAATCAGAATTTAAAATTTTTACCCAGTCAGTTCTGTTTTTATTAACAGCTTAGCTAGCTATAAAATGCATAAAGTGGGCAACCTAATAGTGCCACTGATTTTACCTTCTTATGTTTTAAGTGAGATTCATCAAGTTTTTGTTTGTTTTAGCTGCTTTTTTAGAAACAATTTTAGGTTCATTTTAACCACATTTCAGGTATAGTTCTCGCAATTTGCATTGAGTTCGAATTCCTGGATTTTGCCTGTTGTCTGTTACATCTACTTACCGGAAAAAAATCTGTTAAAAGGTGCTTTAAAATGCTTTTTATTAAATCCTCTTTTCTGCAACGTTTATGTACTGAATGTGTAAGTGCTGCAGCATGATTCAAACCTGTGCCTTCTGCAGAATCATCATCTCAGGCCTATGGCACTGAGCTCGATTTTTATGTAATGTATGCATAAGTAGTTTAGAGTCAAAACACATTCCCTATCCAAAGCCACTCATTCAACTGTCAAGACTGGTTAAAACTCATTTATTCAAAAACAAACAAACAAAAAAAAAAGTATTATATTAATGAAATTTTGTAAATCTACCAGTCACTTTTAATATTTTTTCTCATTAATAGATATAGAAAATAATTTTTAAAACTGCTAATTTAGATTGGGTTCTATTCATTTAAGTCTCAGCATTTTTAATATTTTACTGTTTTATACAATGTGAGTAGGCAGGAGCAATTCTTTGCACTTTCAAAAATCAAATTTTACTTAAGATGTTTTGCTGGTTGGGTTTTCTTTTTTACCTTCTGTACAATTACACCTTACAACAGCTAATAGCAAATGAATCCCCAGGCTTAAATTGAATCAGAGGAATACAAATGAGTAATTTTTTACTTTACTTGGTTTAAACACAAAGGTCAGCTGTTTTGTTCTCATTCCCCTTACAGAGATGTAGACGTGCCTGTAGCTGTGGGTGGCTTAGCAGCACAAGGGCAGCAGCACAATGTGACATTAAAATGTAGCTCGTGCTTGCTGCAGACCTTCCAAGATTTCTACATTTCAACAAGAGCCAGCTGTTTAGTTATTCATATTCTTCAATTTTCTCTCAAGAGGAGTTATATTCTGAGAGTTAGGTACTACCAGAAGAGCACTTGTGGAGAGATGGATATTTACTGACAATAATGCCTCAGTATGTACTGTCCTGCTTTGATTACACATTACCAGAAGGAGTTAATAATGGACTTTAAAGCCTGACATATCAAGCAGAAAATGAAATTTAGAGATACAATGAAACAGCCAATGCACTTTGAGCCATCTAAGGAAGTTGAGATTAGCAATAGATGTGAATTCATTTGCTCTTAATTTTTTCATGACAATCAAAGTTTTGGATTACAAGATGTTAATGAATGTTATTTATCACCTCATAATACTATTATTTTTCACCTGTGTGGGACATTTAATTAACTTTCAAGTGCTTCATTATCTATTTCAGTCCCACGGCATACCCAATATTCAGACAAATAATCTGAAAACTTGAGTGATCTAAGGAAGGATGCAATTTGAGGTAAGGAAATACATGAGAGAAAAGAGACATGAAAAGGTCATAGAAATAGTAGAGACATCATATTTCATAATACATTTAGTCAATTTATTATGGTTTTAATGTATTCTTCTGCTCCATCCATTGCATCCCATCTTACAGTGAGGAGTTGTATAGAAATTCTAAATAAATGAACAGAGGGAAAAAAAAAAGAAAACCAAAAGAAGCTTACCATAACTATGCATTGCATTCCCAAATATTAACACATATTTAATAGGCAAGATAAGCCTAGCCATGCAAATCTGCAGACAAATTAAACTGTTTGCCAAAAATAATGCCTTAGAAAAGAGAAGAAAATATGGGGGGAAAAAATTACCACTTTTTCCTAACTGAAAAGAAACAAAGTTATCCACCAAAATAAATGAGTGTGCAAGCAAACCTGAGATCCATGTGTAAATGAACGTGTTCATGTGCACAAGCAGCTCTCTCTAATCTCTTTATAAATGGGCACAATAAATAATACCATTAAAACAAGGTTGAATGATCCCAGTCTACTTTGTAGAGTACTTGGGTGCATGCTTGGTGAACAATATTTGTGAATTACAACGTTTTATTTAGTACAAATTAACAGTAGTGACAGAATGTTATTGCTTCATAACTTTAGAACCAAACAAGTGTCTGAATCATAGCTGATAGGAAAATGTTTATTTGTATGAATATTTTACAGCAAATTTGTTTTAGCAAATCAGTTCAAAAATGACCTACACACAACAGAATTTAAAATAATTATTGTAATGTAGGAATTGTAGAGGTAAACCTAAGAAATATGTCAGAAACAGATGTCATAATATTTTTTTAAATGCAATTTAAAAATATTAACATGATTACTGACATTTTGAAGGGAAAAAAGTCCAATGTAAAGATGAGTTTTGTGTTATGTGCCCAAAATTAGAATCTCAAAGCTTCAGAATGAGTTTCACACACAGCATAAAATCAGATCTGCAGTAAAATTACACTATTCAGCTTTGTATTGTTTAACTGGGTTCTTCTGTACTCTTTTTGACCTTTCAACTCAGTATTCTTTTCTTTCACCATAGCAAGACTTTCTAAAGAAAACAAAATTCAAGTAGTTTAGGGAAGTACTGAAGAAACACTAGTTAAGTACACTGTTTGGCTGGGTAAATTTAATAATAAGATCTCTAGTTACAAATAAACTAATTATTTTCCTTATTTTTTTCCTCTTGTCTTCAGTAAACCCCATAATCAAGACATAACTGCTACAGTGTATTGATCTTGGCTGATTTCCAGATGTCCACCCAACTGTTTTTTAACTGTCCTCACTTAGAAAAGAAAATAAGATCGAAAAACTCATCATTCTAGATAAAGGCAGAGAGATTATATCCCAATTGCCATCACAGGCAAAATATAGTTGATTTTGGAAAAGCTATCTCATCTCAAATCTCTATTAGAGACTGAATTTTCAGTTTCTCTTCTGTGTGTAATTTTCTCATATAGAATGAAGCAATGCATATGGAATATTTATTGAAAAATTGTGGAAAACTGACAGTGGTCATAGAATAAAGGGCTGTAAATGAAAGATTCAGATTCATAGGCTATAGAAAGAGAACTTAGTGTCTAAATTAAAAAAAGCTAATGCCACAATGCAAATTTCATTGAAAAAAAGGCATTTCCAGACTGCTGGTCGTACTCACTTCTGTTTGCAGCAGGCAAAAGAGCTTAATAGGTAGATCTTACAAGAAAAACATACAGGCTTCCTATCCTGTGAGATTTCAATATACAGCATATTTATCAAGAAGAAATTTGAAATCATTTCTAAGGCACAAATACATGTTTGGTTCAATACTAGCCTTAAGAAGATTTTCTTTGATTTCATACACATAAGTAAGGACAGAGATTCCAGTGAAAATTACAGAATCCGAAGTGCAAGGCATTTGGTGATAATACATGGAAGAAGAAAAGAAGGTTTTACAGATTTCATGAACTCACATGTATATATCAAAGTGCATATATGGTATTGTATTTGAAATAAGGTAGGGTTTAGCTTTCCAGTCAAACAAAAAAAAAAAGGGAAATATTATGTTTCCCCCACATAATTTCCTCTTGCCTAAATATTATTTGTTGATATTTAATAGTGATGAGAGAGGAATGAAATTTATCCACTAGAAAATAATCTCCACTAAACCAACACATCTATCTTTCATTTTCTTAGAAGCAATATCTATAGTTTCATGTGAACTTTTCTGTTCTTTAAGTTTTGATCTGGGTCCTCTGAAAATGTGCTTCTTAATATTAATATAAGATAAATATAAATTTGTTAAAAGCAATATTATCTAAAATGCCTTTGAAACTGTTAAGGAATAATTGTTTGAAAAACAAAAACAAAGCAAAGAACTTATTACTTGTCAGTTCAAGCCCAAAGCTGCACTTGGCTCTAAATAACTGCTCTAAATAACTGATAAAACTGAAAATGGCTGTGATTCAGTTGTGTGCCACCTGAAAGCTTAGGGAAGCCACTGTAGATTAAAACCAGGGGGGCAAGCATGCTAATCATTCCCAAAGCTGGTGGTCATAAAATTTAAACCACAAAGTATTTTCTGTCTGTGGGTATCACATGCAGAAGCAGAGAGGCAATTTTTCTTTTTCCCATGTCTCTTTTGGGTCACACTACTGTACTCCATCCCTTTTGGATTCTGATGTTTTGAAGAGAGTGCACAGGGAAGCCGTTCCAGCTGCCTTTGCTCTGGTGCCTAACGATTTGCAAAACATTTTCTGCAGCACTGAAAGGAAGGCAGGAAGGCAGACAGACACAACAGGTTGCTTTCTCTCCAATTGGAACTTGCAGAGATAATTTGGGATCTCAGTAGATTCTCTCCTGGCACTCATTTGTAAAAAGAACTAAGCTTTGCACATGCACTGCAGGATTTAATGTTCTAGTGTTCTTGAGTTGCTCTTATAAACTAAATAGAAGTAAATATCCACTTTGAGATAAAAAAAAATCTTCCAACGACAAAGCTTATGTTTTGCCTCTTTACAGATTTAATATAGGTCTTTTGCCATTAGAGAGTATAAGGAAACATCATCAGAGAATTTTTTATTAGGAACTGATTATCAAGCTCTATTTTATAAGCCGGGTAACCACTAGAATTTTCAGACCATTAGGTATAGAAAGATCATTCCTTTCATTTTGAACCCTACTTAGAACTCAGTATCTAAGAAACCAAGAGAAATCCCAGAACTTTTGAAATAAATAGATGATTACATTTTCATTTCAAGGGCAGAAGCTTAACTTGCTTGCTTTGCTTTTATAATAAAGAGACAAATCTGGAGACTCATTTTTGGATTTAGTGTCAATCCATTTGCAAAGATCCACTCATCTCACTGGGATTATCCACAGAATATGGTAGATATCAAATGATGTCTCATATACAAAAGCCAGAAGCATTTCCCCTGTCCTCTGTTTGCAGTGTCCTTACATTACCTCAGAGCGAGATTTGAATGCATACCAGTGTTTCCTTCCTTATGGTTTCTGTGAATAAAGACATCACTCACGTAGGCTAAAGATAGTCCTGGGACACTGCAGACTGTCTTTTATCCAGCATTAATGGAGGACCAGATTCTTAAACTTCAATGTAATCCACTGGGTTGCTATTTAGTCTAGACAGGGCCAATGTAACTACATGCACATCAAAGGAAATCAATATTGTTTAAAAATATCTCTATGTTTCAGTGAATGGAAGTGCTCTACTTTCTGACTGATGTGTGGTATTTATCATGTCTTTTAAAATAATACTAATACTGTCCTTGGAAAAACAGTTCATGTGAAAAAAAAAAAAAAAAAAAAAAAAAAAAAAAAATGTACAGCTCCTGTCAGTATAGAAAAAAATATGAACAGAGAACTCTATTAATTTTGATTCCAGTTTTAGCTGGCAAGAGTCTGAAATCACAAGTCACAGAGCAGTGTAAACTCACATTTTCCAGAGCATTTAACACAGACAAAAAGTCTTGAAGTATGAGGATCATGAACAAACTTTTTGTATCTTTAATCTAAGATGTCCTTCCAAAGATATCTCCTGCTATCTGTGTTGTTTGTTAATGTAGGATTCAAGTCAAGTGAGTACAGGAACATGGCATGGAAATGTGAACTGCCCCTATCGTTTAACTGAGTGCCAATAAACAAAGGATGACACTCCAAGTGTCAAACATGTTTTCCTGCTTATCAAAACAGTCAGTGAAGGAAACTGCTTATTGTTATCCCTACTTTTTTTTTTTCTTTCTTTTTTTTAATATATGCAACAGTACATTGAGTAGAAGCTCGCAAAGGGAGATTCAAAAAAACATGTCTTACAACAGTATAAGAAATCTGCATCTTCCAAGTAAAATATATACCTAAGGAACAGGCATGACCCAGGCAGTTACCATGGCACCAAGCTTGTCATGGTTCAAGGAATATCTGAATAATATTAATCAGATGATATAGTTTTAGACAGTCCGGTGAAGAGCAGGGAGTTGGACTTGAGCATCCTTTTGGTCCTTTCTAAATTGAGATATTTTATGATTCTAGGATTTGAATATTGATTGATTTCAAAAGGAAGCAAATAAAAATTTATAGCTATTAAAAGTATGAGGAATAATAATAAAATAAAACCAGATAATATAGAAAATAGTGAAAATGATATCTATAGCTTTAAACATGGGAAAAGAAGATTTTTTAAAAGAAACATCACAAAGGATTGCAAAAAGTTAAAAGTAGCAGAGGAAATATTCAGAAAGAATACAAACTGGGCTAGAAAGTAAATTAAAATTCAGCTAGAAAGGGAGATAGAAAGAGACAAGTATATAAAATGGAAACAGAACTGAAAATGGGGGAAAAGAGAGAAAACAATAAAAACATAATCCTTCAGAAGGGACAAAGATAAGAAATCCAAGGAAAATTCTTCTGTGGATGATTATATATCCTTAGATATAAAAAAGGAGACAGCAATATAAAGAAAAAAGTTCAGAAGTGAATTTTTGTACTCTTCATGGCAAAGAGCTGAAGGGGTCGCAGAAAGGTCTATGCAGTGACCTATGATATTCACTGCATTTATATGAGTGAAAAATGACCTGCCAAATATTACAGTTGACAAACATTTTTCAAAGTGAAAAAAAGGAGCGAATGTAAAGTATTGTACAAGGAACTCATTGTATTTAGTGATAAAGAAAATCAGAGATCATTCAGTGCTCATAAATTCAGTGTAAAGCATCCATGTAATTATTACCCTGACTGAAGAGATGGAATAGTAGTCTTTGAATTAGGGATTACCATTCTCAACGTTCATCTTAAAATAATTCTAAATAGACAAATGACTTCTCAAAAATAAGAGTGAAGGCATATTAAATAAAAATAAACAATGAAAAAAAATGCTGTTATGGAAATGGGTGGTATACTCCATGCTAAATAAAATCTGCCATCTCAGAAAAAGACCCCAAAAAAGTAGCAGGTTTAGATAAATTACTGAGAAGGGTGAAAAGGATAATCAGAAGCATGAAATTACTTACCTACAAAGTGAAACTGAAGAGAAAGTATTTCCAGTTTAAAAAGAAGCGACACATCAAAGACAAGGAATTCCAGAAAATTGTAAATGGCTTGAAGAAAGTAAATAAAAAGTTAACTCTCATTTTTTATCATGATATGAAAAAGAGGAAAAAATACAGAAATCAATTGGCTTTGCATTAATGGTATAGGAGTTTAGAAGAAAATAACTTGTGTTCCAGCTGCTCCTCAGAGATCAGAGGTGCTGGTCATGGCTGGGTTTAATTACAACAAGAACAGATGTACAAATTGTGCAGTTTTTCCATTCAATACAATGGGTCTGATTGCATTCAATAAGGAATTACACAATCAGGATTCATGGATCCAGATCTGTTTATTTGAACAACGGGAGAACCAGCTCAGGATTGCTTAAATGTACTAACTGCAGAGTACTAGTATGAGCTACAACAGGAAGTACAGTAAGAGAGTTCTAATAGTTATATATATGTGTAAAGGAATATTCCTGTGCAAAAATCAATTTTCAGTGTCTTATGAGGAATTGGAGTGGGAAAAAGAGGAGTTGGTTGGAAGAAAGCAGAGGAAATTTGGCAATCCTGGTAAGCTTCATATAACTTCTTTTTCATGTTTTTAAATAACTAGAAAATTAACTTAAGGTAGATGGACACTGCGGTAAACATTTCATTCACTCTTCAAAAATACTAAAATTATGTAGACAATGAAAATAATCTAGTTGTAACAAATCAGTGTTTTGACTGAATTTTAAATCTTAAAATGTATTTTTTTTTTTTTATAAAATAATACTACAGCAATAAAGCGGAAATCTCATCTTGGCTATCTTAAATATCCATAAATATATTAAGCCACCATTACAAACACTTCAACACTTAAACACATGAAAATCAAGCTTTTAAACACATAAAATTATTTTATATCCATCATAGAATACAAGCCAAAGAAACTGTTAGCTAAAACATGCAATTACAACAACTTGACCTTCATGTTTTGACTTGTAAAAGGATGAGCTAAACAGTTCATTTGTCATTTAAAAGCTTATAAAAAAGCATAAGAAAGTACCAAATTATTAAAAAATAATCGTCCATTAGAATTTTTTACTGCTACTCATTTACATGAACAGTTTATTTCATCTCTTTATTTAGCAACAATATGTCAGATGAATTTCTGCAGCTGAAGGTCGTACAATGAAGCAACGCCAACATCCGTGGCAAAAATCTCTTGGAAAATAAGATGTCATTGGTACAGTCAATAAGAAAGCAGCCATCAATAAAACCAAAATACACTCTAATCAAAGAGATTAGAGTTTATGATTACGTGTTTATGATTATGCTTCCAAAAGAAAAACAGTAGATATTATGTTAGAAACTACATTGAATATGCTTTTTTTTTTTCTTTCCTTTTTGCTTCCATTCCTGAGTACTTACAAGCCTGTCCAGACACAGAGTATTTAGACACTGGGCATTATGCCATGTACATTTTTCTTGAGTCTTTATGCCCTCAAATTAATGACAGTACAATTAAAATTCCACGTCACAATAATAAATGAAGTAAAACAAGCCACACATAAAGGAAACAATGAAACAAAGAAAAACAACATTCAAAAATTCCTACCCATTTCCTCTGCTCACAATTGAGAGAAAACTGGGATATCTCTATGAGATATTCTTATGGAAGGAGCAGTCATGATATCACAATGTTTATATTTGATGACTGTAAAGGTAGGGATTTAGGATGTGATTCACCTGCTCACTGCCATTTAGACCCTTCTGATCTGCTCCTGGGTACCCTGCCCTGTCTCCATTTTATTCCCTGTCACATGCTACACATGGGTTTATATTCTTGTACAAGAGCAGAGGACCAGAAACCCCTCCTGAACATTCACTCTGCTCAGTATACTTTTCCTTCTTCATAATTCTCTTGAGCCCAGTGTATATACTGCCTAGATGTCTCTTGAGTATGATGGGAGTTTAGATAATGCTCACATTTGCATACATACACATTTAGATCGTAAATGAGATATATAACAGAATTATAGACTTTGTACATGGTTTTTACGTCTTCCACCACAAGAAACTACTGCAGTGAAAGACAGAAAAAACTTTGATTAATGTCAGTTTAAGAAATTGCCATTTTGATTAGTTCTGCCTAGCATGGAAGTTAAACCATCAGTGTTTCTTTTCTACGAAAAGTCCAAGATAATAGCAAGAGGAGATTTTTTTTTTTAAGTGTAGGAGAGTAGACATGCTCCAGGACATAGGTACTGCTGCTCAGTACTAAGAAGATCTTATAAAAAATTATACTAATATAATTTGTATTCCTTATATGGTACACTGAAAATACTGCATTAACTTTTGAAATTAATAGAATTTAAGTTCTTTTTAGGTACATAGTTCCTTGGTTTCTATTTTTTTCCATGTTATGTTCTCTTCCTTCAGTTTATCATTTTTCTAAGATACTAATGAATTTTTTTTTTTTAAATCCAAATAAACCTTAGGGTGAAGCACATGTGGGATGTAGAAATCTGAAATTTATAAAAGTATCTTTAAATTGTTCTTTCTTTATACTGGACTGAAATCTGTCATCTTTCCATGGTTATTAATTGTTATTAAAACTTAATTGAAACAGAAATAATTTCACTAAGATCATGCTTCTGTTTTATTTTTAAAGGGGAGATATTATTCCTTTTTTAGATCCAGTAACTGAAACATGATAATATTTCAGCCAACTCATGGTCTTTGATATAGTAATAGACATTTCCAAAATAATTATAAAAACTAGTCTGAAATATTTTCTTTACAGTTCTTAGCATTCTTTCCCTTTACCTTAATTTAATAGTTAATTATGAAAATTTTCAGTTCTTCTTCTTCTTAAAGCACCAATTAAATCCCCAAAACATGAAGTTTTCTTGAAAAAGCAAAAAAAAAACATAAAAAAAAAAACTACCAAAGAATCCCAGAGTGAAAAAAATCCAAATCATAACATTAATGAGCCCTGGAAATAGAAGAATTTAGATTATAAATTTTTTTCTCTACAAAATTTTTCTTTTTTTTTTTTTTTTAAATATAAGCATCTATTTATAAAGTACTGATCTGAGAAATATTGAACCAATAAATATATTTCTGAAAATGTGCTCCTTTTGGTTAAAGTAGTTTTTTCAACTGTGGGAACAATTTTGATTTACTCTATCAGCTTCAAATTTTCTTAAAAATGAACAATGAAGAGTATCCCTCAACAATATTATTCCTCAGTGAACTCTCCAGATGAAATTAACCTGAAATACTATCAAGATCAAAAGGAATAAAAAATGTATTTAATATTAGAATAGGTATCTATGAGCTGAAATAATTTGATACACTGTTGGCACCAAATAACATATAATAGTATAATTTTTATATGTAATTGAAAGAGCAATTTATTAAGTTATCCCCTCCCCCCAAAAAAGGATAACAGGTTTATACATATTATAAAAATGTATCAATTACTTTTTATGGCCCCAGGCTTCACACTTTTCATTACCCAGGGTAACACCACCAAAACAATCTGAATAAGCCGTTTGAATAAACTTGGGGGATGAGGTTTCTGATTGTGTGAATTGCTTGTTTTTGTTTGTTTGATAATGTGAATTGTCTGTGTCTGTAGTAGATTGTTTTCAGCTAATTTCTTGCAGCTGTTACTAAATTACAGGCTCTGCTTTCCAAGGCCACTTAGGGAAAGGAAAACCAGCGCTATTTAACTACTAATCTGACTATGTAATGCTCTGAATGAAGAGAGGAAAAACATTTGCTATTTCTAGCTGTACCACACAGAATCTTTGCCAACTACTCATGTGACTGAAAGGCTGCCATTTATTTACTGATTCATGTAAAGGATAATTTTATTTTTTTTTTTTTAATATAACATCAATACAGGTAAATGGTTTGCCTAATTAACTCAAGCCAAACATTACTTCATAGTAGCCAATAGTAGATAAAACATAGTAATTTTGGTAGCATAAGAGGATGTGAAGGTCTGATTTCAGTTACTGGATTCAGTGCAGAAACTAACATGCCCAGAGAAATAAAATTCACCTAAATATCCTCAGATTATTTCAGACTCATTAGCCATGTCTTTTACAAGATCCAATTGTATGCAGTATAGATGGATTTTAGAAGTCTCCAGAATAAAAGGAACTATCAATCAAATCCTCCAAAGAGTGGTTATTTAGATATTCAACCTGATAGCCAAACTATAGAAATATTATATTGTTGTTCTACCTGGACCAGAGGATTTTTCATTCATGAGATGTTTGCCCCAGGTTATCCACTGAGAATGCAAAAAAATATTGTTTACTGGTTTTAAACATATCTTCTCTGCTAAGAAGAGGAATGTTGTAAATGATCTATGAGCATTACTTTTTTAAAGTTATTTCTGGGTTCAATTCTTATGAAAGTTATAGTTAGCAATGCTGCCTTATTTTTCTCTTACATAGTGATGTTGCTGAATAGATTGCTGCAATGATCGTGTTTTGTTGCAGTTGGGGTTTTTTGTTTGTTTTTCTTTCTTTTTTTTTTTTTTTTTTTTTTTTTATTTTTTTTCCCTTCAGCAAATAGGTCTTGGGCCAGGAAATCTAAAAGACTTTAATGGGATTTGAATACTTATTTGTAGATTATTTTGTTCCTAAGGGATATGGATGCTGGTTTTTAGAACATCTCTAGGTTGTATTGATTTTCAAAGAAAATTAGTTTTTCAACACCCATTTTTTATCATTTTCTTCATCTTTCCTCCTTTTGATCTGTAAAACCCTAATGAGAATGGACATCCTTTATGTAGGGACAGAAACAAGGAGGGAAAAGGCAGAGAAAAAAAAAAGATAGTAAATATTATTCCATATCCTGTTCTCCATCAAAAATCAAGAAAAAAAAACAAACAAAAAAAAACAAACTAAGCCACTTTACTCACTGTATTACAAAATACAGCCATTACAGAGCCTTCATAACAGTAAGGTTGAAACTAAAATTTAAATCCTGTGTTTCACAGTATTTTGGACCCGGCTGATTGGTGGTTGTGAGGATTGAAATTATTTTTCGCTTTACAAGGTAAAAGAAAACTACTTCATTGATGCACTGACATTTCCATGGCATTCTGCAGGCTGAGATTAAGGTTACAGGGTGGCACTGGACAGACTAGATGTGATAAGTAAAGGAAATTACCTTGCTGCAACTTGTTAGTAGGATTTAACAGTCGAAGACTCACAGGTAATATTGCTCAGAAGGCCCAGAACATGATGGTTGCCCATGGATGTTATTTAATATAAGGCTCAGGCAATGTCTTGCAGATGGCATCTTAATTTGAGGATTTCACTCAAATACTTCTGATAAATTACGTTTATTATCACTTAAAATTAATAAAACTACATTCTGTAACTTTACAGACCATTGCTTTCTCTTGTTTAAGCTCTTGACTCTGTCAAAATAAATAATTAGGGAGCAAATATGAAATAGGGACAATACAGCAAAGACATTACAGTGAAAATTATTGTGCATCCGTAGGCAAGTTTAGAACTACTTTACCAAGAAACCTTAATTTAGTTCTTTATGCAGCAGGTTTTTCTTCCCTTTTGGCACATAAAATGACTTTCAGCTCTCAATGCTAGAAAAGCTTTCCTTACAAATACTTTCCAACAATCCTATTTGCCCACTCTCCTCTAAGCAGAACCTCATTTGCACTATTTGTCCTTAGAGAAACTTATTTCAAACTTCTCAATGATAAAAACTTTGTTGAAAACTGTCCCGGGCCTAATGCAAATGGCAATAATCACCAAAGTGTCCAGATAATTTCAGAAAATTATATTATATTGTTATATAATATAACAATATAATATAATTTTGTTACCACAGCTTGTTATGTGATAAATTATGTACAAACATTAAAACCTGTTTGAATGTTTGCAAATTTTTTCCAGTTAGAAGCATCAATGATGATATTTAAGGCATATGGGTTTATCAAATGAACATTTTAAAGTGCAAAAAATGGTTTGCAGCTATAGCTGCCTACCCTGTGAATTCCTCTTCCATATGGCTTGGCAAACCCTGTGTCCTGCCTGACAGAGCACAGCTTCCAACACGGCTGTGAGACAAGGTTCATGTAATTATACCTTACAATTTTATAGCTAAGCACTTGGCCTTTTATTTATTAGCAAAGGTAAACTGTAACCAGATGTCAGTGTTTCGTATCAGAGCATCAATTTTGGCATTTTCCAGTCGGATAAACCACCCTAGTTGGTACACTGAAATATTGAAGAAATGTGCTCTTAGTGTAAAAAAAACTACAGTGATGCACTTCCGTCAGATAAAAGATATTTAATCTGTCCACCTCTATCCTGCACCCATTCAAGTTAAAATATTTTTCTGACTGGTCATAGTTCTAACTAACTGAAAATTTGGATGCTTTATATTCTCTGTGCATTGCTCTGAAATGATAACCCAGGTTAGAAAAAAATATTCAATTGACACTAATTATATCTGCCCGTATTTGTTCCTTTATCCTGTAGCACCATTAAGCACTTCTAAGAAAATCTAAAAAAAAATCTGTTTATGTAACTGAACACATATGATATACGGGAGAATTAGGTATGTACAAACAACTAAAGTTCTGAGGAGTCTTATCTCTGGAATGGCTGCCATCTGAATTTAGTAAAGTCGTGATTAAAAATCTCTTTTAAACATTCAGTGAATATTTTAAAACATTTTTTAAAAATTCTACTTTTCATGTGCTACCATGAAATTAAATACCCACCAACGGTTCATTTTAATATGTTATACAAAAAAATGAGCAGCACCTGTAATTTCAAGGTATGTGACATCAATAGCTGTTGTTTTCAAGCTCATTCTTTAAATGAAAATATCTCATACTGAAAAGATTCAGAATTTGTAAGAAATATATATTTTATTAGGATATAATTCTAAAATTACATTAAAATTATACAATTGGGTTAGTTGAATGTTCCTTAGATAACAAGAATTTTTTTTTTTAGTTTAATTGATTTTATATTGAAGGAATTTGTTGGTTTTATATCCCTGAAACCTATCCATGCATTTTTAATTAGAAAAATTAAGTACTCAAAATACCAAATCAAATGGAAAATAACAAAAGTAATTACTTCTGCATTATTTTCCCCAAGAGCTGTCACAAGTTTGTTTATTTAGTACGATTGATACTGGCCAGTCAGATGTTCCAGACAAAGGAAGATAATAGCTGCTTAAGATTTCATGTTAGGCTATTTATCCCTTAATAAGAAATTGAGAAAAACTATCAAAAGAATGGAATGAAAATAGAGTAAATTGCACAATACATTCACAGTCTCCATTTATGCTTAATGAGTCCAATTCATTACTACATTTGGGGGGTGTTGGGGAGAGAGGAGAGGAGAGAGAGAAAAAAAAGCATCATATTTCTCCTTTTTCTCTATTTCCCTTTTTTATATTGAGGATTTTTTTTTCTTAATTATTTTAAACAGATTCTGATCAGAACTAGACTGGTCACCCATCTTCTCTGAACCATATAACTGCCTGCAAGAAGACTGAATATTATTAGACATATTAACCAAATCTCATAGTAATTTAAAGCCTTAGTATATTTTTAGCTACAAACTGCAGGAAGTAAGAGAAGAATGAGTTCATCACAGAGCATTGTAGTTTGACTGCAAAATAATCTCTATAAAATACTGCAGTTTGTTTGAGCATGTTCATTGAGACACATTATTTAAAGACAAAATAAATGATAATGCAAATATGCTATAAAAATTGAAATGCTGAGTCAGCTAACAGGAAATGAAATATCAGTCCACTAATGTATTCCGCAGAGCTGCTGAACTCATATCACAAAACAACTTTTCTTTGTTGGTCACAAAGAAAATATAGTGGCAAAAATTCAGACCATTCCACACAATGAACAAGTTAAACTTTTCAGCAAATGTTTAGGTGGAATAAACATGGCAAGGGAAAAACCAAACAACATCAACCTCAGGTGTTGCTGTTTCTTTTTAACTATATCTCTGTGTAGATTTGTTCTGAGATTAAACATGGAGGTTTTCATTTGTCTTTTTACAAGATGCTAGATTCTTTTGTATGTTTGTTTGTTTAACATATGATTACACTCTACATCCTCAGTGTGCAAAATTTCTTTTAATTTTTGATACGTTATTGTTGAAAACCACATTGTTGTAGTCTGAATCAATATACAAGTTTTTTAATGCCCCCAATTTGTGTCCCCATTTTACCTTGCACATATATTTCAAATGTAATCTTACATTTCATCTTTTCTCATTTAAGGTGTTGTCTTCTGTAAAACCCGTTCTTTGTTTTCCTAAATTCATTAAGATCCATTTCCAGCTTAATTAGGAAACATTTTTTTTAAAGTAGAAAGAAAACTATAATAGAAATTTTGTCATTGACAAACAAGATTTCCACTAATCTTCTTCAATACAAATAACATTCAGCATATTTCAGCTCCTTTTCCAAATTTATTTTAAAAAATTCCTTGCCATAAACCCAGGTGACCTTGTCAGCAGATAATATACAGGAAGGACTAGATTTACAAGCTCTTACTCAGTTCATTTGTTGTTTATCTCAGATGCTCTGGATTGCAGCCTCTCAGCACTCATGCATGACCTTTTCCCAAAGCTGCTGTTTTTGCCAGAGTTGATTTAATTGCAGAGATGAACTTTAACTTTTGAAGAGTCATAATCCGCTCATTTGATGCACATAGAGTTATCTTTCTTGTACTCTACCAGAAACAGGTCCTATTAAAGTTCAAAAATGACTGGTCGAGTTCCTGAGCTAAAAGAATGTAAAATGTTGTTTATTACAATGCTGTCTTACTTTCTATACTTGAGAAGGCATACGGTGACATTATTATGGATGTTATCTGGTTCTATCATATAGCTGCATGTTTTTTGTATCTATCTATTGCAACAGAAAATTTAAAAATTAAACAGAGAAGTCTTGGTGTGTGATAAGGTCACTTTTCCAATGTTTTTTAGTAAGTAAACGCAAATATCTTAAAATTCAAGAAACAAGATGTCCTTTACTGGGGTGAGGGAAGGGAGAGTTGATGCAGGTTCCTTTTTGGCTCTGAGTATGAAAAGGTTTGACAACAAATGGCATAATAAAATAGCTATTTAACCAAGAGAGAGAAAAGAGAAGAATATCGTTAGCAAGTAAATGTTACCATCCTTTCAGATGCTGGACATCATACAGGATCGAACAGCCCCCAGATGGATTTTCACATAACACTCTGTAGATCCTGTCTGTGGAGAGTTCCCTTACAGCGGAGAACACAAAATCACCTCATATTCACTGATTCTTTTAAGTGAATATGTAAGTTTTAAGGTACTCGAAATCTAAAATACATATCACATCAATAAATGGAATAAGAAAACAAGAGAATGCTTGTATTTGAGAACGTCAGCTCCAGCCAGTAAGCACATTGTGTCTGAAGAGGACTTTTAATCATACGTAATGGGAGCGTTTTAATTGAATCGATTGGCCTAAAGTACAAGAACATAAGTTGCTGAGTATTAGGAGTTTGATCCAATATGTTGATCCAGTGCTAAGGGTTTGACCAACAATTAGATCCAATTATTTTAATAAGAAGAAGTACTGCTTTAAATAATTCTGTCATTATTTTGTGACTCACACCCATACTTCTCATCCAAATAGTGCAATAACATTTAATTTAAAATATAATAAAATGAAAACAACTTTGTGTCTCTGCTGGCCAAACAGCGACATAAAATAATAATACAAAACACACAAAAAGAGGGTGAAAAAAAGAGAGAAAAAATGAAGAACTTTACTGTGGCACAAGCCTCTTTTATCCACTTTAGCAACCAGAGTATACATTTGTGTCAAACATACATTGGTCAAGAGACAGCTGTTTAATTAGTAATCAGTACATAATTGGTGAGTTTGCAAAAGCTACAGTATTAGTAATGTTTATAATTTCCAGCCACCTGCGTTATCAATTCTACATTCCAATCTCCTTTTCTCAACAGTAGCCAAGGATGCGATGTTCCTCCTCCATATAGGCTGTTAACACTCCCTTTCTTTTCCCAGGCCTCAGTCATACACAATAATTGGCTGAGTTTCAGAATCAGGGCTTGTGGGGCCACTTTTTTCCCCCACAACTTTGGGAAATGGAACACTTACCGGTCTCTGCATGGCATTTTGGAAGTCAGACATTTAGGAATTATGTAGTCACCTAAACACTGGTGTCTTTTGCCATTGAAGTTTCAAAGGGATCTGCATGCAATGAGATGCAGCAGAGAACATACAGAGTCTATCATTCTAGAGAAGGCAGCTGCTGGTCTTCTTGGGTACCCCAATGTTGTGATTTAGGAATAGCATTCTCCAGTTTAGTACTTCCACTAAAACCATGTGCTGCTCTTCTGCCCCCACTCCCTGTGGTGCACTGAAGAGGGAATTGGAGACACAAAAGGAAAAGAGCACAGGTTTAGACAGGAAAAATTTACTGGAAACAGCAATAAGATAAGGAAACAAACAGTAACAGCAACAATACTGATGACAGAAGGCACAAAAAAATGAACCAATTCACACAAGACCTCCCTCAGAAAACAGACAATACCAGATGCCTCCCTCTGCCCATTCATTCAACCAGAAGGAACCCCTTCTCCTCGGAAGAGACTCTGTTCTCTCTGGCCCTGGCAATGGCATGAGGTGACATAGAATAACCATAGAATTGACCCTCTCCTGGACAGAACCATGACACACACTAAATAGAAAGTGGTGTTATGTGTTTATGCTTAGAAAGAATCTTCATTAAGGATCCAATTTAAAGAAGTTTAAGTTAAAGGAAATCTTGCTGTTCACCTCAATAATATTTTGAGGAAAACTCAGTGATGGAGACAATTAGCAAGCAACTCTTTCCTTAACAGAAGCATTCCCCAAGACACTGCCTTACACATAATTTCTTAGGTATTTTGAGAACCTAATGTGGGGTTTAATAATGTATTTTGATTATCAGCCTTTATTGTACTATCAAGTACTATAGTTAAAGCTGACATCATAAAGTTTGAGTGATTTACTGAAAGCATTTAGCCAGATAGATCTATTCAAGAAAATACAGTTGTTTTTATCTCTACAAAAAAAAATCTGATTCATGTCATAGGTGAAAAGCACTGCCTGATGCCTCTCCATCTACTGAAATTTTGCTATAATTCCCATCAGATTGCTCCCAATACGATCCATTGACTTTGTGTAATAAACAGACTTTCAGCAAATCAAATGCAAAATAACAATATATGCCACTGGAATTCCAGTTCCACTATGCAGAAAAGATTGCTATGAGCATAAACAAAATATGCATGATATGTAACTCAAGCATCAGACTTTTTAGCATCAGGTAAATCTGAACAATCTAATAAAATAAATTTTGTTAGTTTAGATTTAAATCTGGACTATAATTCTATTANACAAAAAAAAAACCCCAAAACCACAGCCATAGTAATTGTAGCAATAATAATAATGCAGTTTAAACTATTATATGAAATGCTTCTCTTTTTAAATACCCCTTTGTACTCTGAGATTGACAGCATCCATGTTCCTCAAGCAAGCAAGGGTATAGGGGAGCCAGGACTGGGTTGTAGCAGATCATCTGAGCTCCAGGTTCTTCACTTGTACTGCAAAGAGAGAAAAGATGATACATTTCTTCTTCTGCCTGTTTTTTTACCTCCTCTCCTCATTTCTCTTTCATTTTTACTGGAGTGTTTTCAAACAAAGTTCCAAAATATACTCTCTCTCTTACTGATTCTTAATGTCTCTGTCTGCTTGAATGTATGATATATATGATGCATTTAATGTTAAACATTTATTCTTTATTGTCTTTCTTATTTTCAAACTTGTTTTGTCAATCTTCTAGATCTGCGTTTTTTTTAACTAATCACCTCCAGTGTCAGCCTGTATTTCTTATCATCCTCTGTTGTACTTTTCTATGCTGTATCCTGTTTCTACATTTCTCAAATTCTCTACTGTCAAGATGGGCTTGTTTCCCTCTACAATGTATCAATGTCATGTTCATAAATATTTCATTTACATGGAATAACTACTTATTTCTACTACTATGCTTTTTCCATACAAATATAAGGAAAAATAAAACAAATGGTGGCCATAGCTATGCAATCATTTTAAAAAAAAAATAAATTGTTGAAGGTAACCCAAACGAGATCAAAGCTTCAGGAACATCAAGAAAAGTTCAGACAAACAAAGCCTGACAAGTTTCACTCCTGAGACCCTGCAAATTTTGTTAGTAGCCTGTTATTAGCTATGGCAATACAATTTTACTTGGTTAAAATGCCACAGATGGTCCACTTCAAATTTAGTTTTGCTGATCATTGAAATCTGCTCCACACAAGAAAATCTTATTTGTCATTCTGAAAGAGTGATTTGAGTCTCTCCTAGACTTCAGACTTTAATATTTTGCTGAATACTTTCATCTGTGGACTGTTTACAATTTACAACACATTTTTCCTTAGTTTCTGTTTAAAATGTGGTATTAATTTCTAGGACAATATATGTGCTTATGTATATATTTTTGTGCATATATGTATATTCTTGTAAAACAATATTTGACTTTGTGTACACACTTCTTGAAACAGACTGCACACTGTAGTGAGAGTCACTTCAAAGAAGTTACAAGTGTATTTTCTGCCATAGACAAATGTGAATATGTAAAAATAAGTAGAAATACAGCCTGACATTTTGCTTCATATAATTAGGCTTCAGATTATGCCTTAGGATTTTTAGCTTCCATATTTTCAAGTATCTGTATTCTTGTACTTCTCTAGTGTACAGGACTAAAGTTACTGTTCTCACATATTTAGACAAAATAATTCCTCTCAAGACCTAAAATCCAAGGACACTTCACTGCCTCAGAGGCCCAAAATATGTAAACAGTGAATTGGGGGAGGCAAGCTTGGGATGGTTGACAACATCACCTGAAGATATCATCGGAGAATTGGAGCCCAATATGTTAATAAGACAGAACTTATAAAAGGTGAAGATTTTGTGACTCAGTGTCCATTATGGGTGTAGTCTCAGGAGGAAGCTTTGTCTGCCCTTAATATACCAATAGGCCTGATTTAATTAGTCTGCGTTTATTCTCTTAACTTTGTCTGGCCTCTGCTTCATGTGAGCTTTGTTTTGGGCATCACAACTAATTTTAACATTGTCTCTAAACATGGTCTCAAGTTTGCAATATATTTCTTTTGACCCTCCATGTGTGCAGCTGCCATTTTACATCACTGAACTGTCTTTGTGGACCAAGGCAGCATTAGATGTCCTTGAGAAAGGACATTCATCTTAAACCCTAGATCTCTGTAAGTAGTTGGCCATAAGAGAAATGAAACTAAATGGCAAGGAAAGAACTTAGTGTGTCTGCTTCAAAATGTGGGTCTGAGCAGACACTTTTCACAAAGGTGAGGTAGAACATTGTTTATTACTACAAAACCAAGTTCAAATCCTGGCAAATGAATGAAATTGCATGGACTTTACAGAAAATTGGTAGGTCTTCTCTTAAAAATATCTATGTTTTTGTACAACTGTTCAATGCTTTTAAACTAAAGCATATATGCATACATATACATATTTATATGTATATAAAATCTGAAACAAGGTTCTCTTAAAATAACATTTTATGTGTAATCAACATTAATGAAACCTTAACTTTTTAAAAGATTATTCATTTTACAATGAGCAGATTATTCACAGAAGTCACAAAAAATATCCTGAGACCCAGAATAAACCCATATAAAATGTTATGAAGCTTGTACATTCTAACATGCTCCTGAGGAGGCTAGCACTAAATTAGCCCTAAAAATCATCTCTGTGGCACTCAAAACACTAAGAACCAGGGTTATCTTCTTATGATGATACAATTTGCCATGGAAATAGAATCGCTGTTTATTCTGCAGAGGTAAACAGACCCTTTCTTGTGTAATAATGAAAGCAGTTAAATTTTAATAGATTCTTCCTCCAAGGGAAGATCTTTAATATATTCTTTTTCTATAGAAATACATTAATATAAAGTATTCCCAAGCCTCCTCTTTGAAAGTAATCCAACAATGTGAATTTATTTTATTTTATTCTCTTTTATGGTTGCAGGATTATAATATGTTTGAATCTACTCAGGTGATGCCTGAGGTAATACAAGAACAAGGCAGCAGTTCTGTACAGTTCAGGGTACACTAGTACCATCATCAAAATCCACAAATCTGCAAACACACAATGAGTGATAGACATCATCTATCATTATGACACATTCCAGTTGTCCATTCCCATATTCAGTTTTACTTACAGCTAACTAAACAACTTATCCAATGTGGAAGAAGAGATTTAAGATTAGTTGACTAGAAAAGACCACAAAGAAAAAGCCTGATCCAAAGTTCTTCATGCTTGGACCAAAATCAGAGAAAATATAAAAATCTGATGCTGCAAGGAAGTAGGTCAGGACTAGATTCTTCAAAGCATTCTTAGCTTCCCGAATTTCATCGTAGAAGAGAAATAAAGGGAGTGGTATACCACATAATGCCTATATTTATTAAAAGTAGGCAAAGCAAGAATGGGACGATAGCAAGAAGAAGTAGAAAGAGCAACAAGGTTTTTGTAATTTTATTAGGATGGGGCTTAGGGTCCCTGAATTATTTTTCAATTGACAAAATCCTTTAGCAGCATTTATTTATGTGATGAAGAACAACACATTCACAGAAAGTTTGAAAAGAAATCTCACCAGCAGTGTATTACATATTGTGTTCTCTGTTGCAAAATAAAACTGTTTTAACCAGTTGAAATGACATTCTTTAGATCCATGGAAATCTGTGAAAACCTCAAAGTCCTTGTTTAAAAGATGCATTTTTCTCTAACCTTTAGAAAATAATGTTTGTCTTAAATTAACTGAATTGGGGTTTTAAGGATAACATTAACCTTTTGCCATCTATGATAGAACAGGTTCTTCTCTGACCTATTGATCATCAGTCACCTGAGAAAAATTTTCGAAGGACAGTGACCTGAAATTATTGATCTCCTTCCACCTTATAACTCCATTTTGAAGATCAGCCTGAAAAAGGAAGTAAACATTTTAAAACCTGTGATGGAAATTAATTTCCTATGTATTCAACATGATGGTCACAGAGAATGATGTGGCATTAAAATAAAGGATTGGTATAGAAAAAGACATTTTAGAAACAAAAGGAAAGTTCTTTTGCCTACTGTTTTTAGATCCATTACCTGTGGTAGTGAAAATTTTTTCAATTGAAAGTTCATTAGGATGAAAGATATTCCATAAATACAACACAATATTTTTTTTTTTTTGGCTTAATATGTCCTCCATTATTTTCTTGTATTAATAATACAAGATAGTATTATTTTTTTTCTCTTTCATTTTCTCTTTATCTCATTTGCTTCTTTTGGAGGGCAGGGGCAAAACAGAATATAGAAAAGAAGAAAATAAAAAGTATTGCTTCTCATATCTTTCAGTCAGGGATTTTAATTATATCCTTTCCCTGAATAGAACTCCAACTGCAATTTTTCAATCAAAATAATTTTTTAATTGTTTTTCTCTGGAAATAAGGAAATATTTGTAATAAAACAATTGCTTTCCTTTCAATCTTCTGTAGAAATATAGTTTTCAGGATTACTACTGTGTTACAATAGTCACTGATTTTAGGAATTCTGTTAATTTGTTATTTTACTATAATGTTTATTTCCTGTTCCTACAAACATTCTGGTTTATATAATTTGTCTTGTACAAAGAGATTTGAAACATTTTCAGGCCTGTGAAATAAGTACTGTTAAGTTAATTATACTTTTAAAGAAAAAGAAACACATGCTGGAAAAAAAAGGACCCTTTCCTTCTACTTGGAGAAAAAACCGGAAAATAATAGAAAAGGAGAGGGAGGGAGGGAGGGAGGGAGGGAAGGAAGGAGCAGAAGGAAGGAAGGAAGGAAGGAAGGAAGGAAGGAAGGAAGGAAGGAAGGAAGGAAGGAAGGAAGGAAGGAAGGAAGGAAGGAAGGAAGGAAGGAAGGAAAATAATTTACAGATTAACTACTCATTTCAGAAATTAATCAACTCGATTTGTAACTTTACTGCCTGGGGAAGAAGACAGCAGTCTGATCTTCCATATGTATCATTTCTTGAACTTCACCCTAAGAGTCTTGAAACTTTTGTCTATCCATCTCCAGTAAAAGAGCAAACAGAAGTTGCACATCTTTCACAAGACAGTTCTTCACCCTCTTTGTGAAGAGAGTTTGTTATGGCTACATAACAAATATGGAATGATTTCTTCATGCATTGCATTGCCTGTATGGTAACTTAGGCATCACTGCATTTGCAAGACACTGTTCTGCATAAAATCCTTAAACCTATCCTCCAAATATCTGTGAAGTTTGGCTCTCTTTCACGTAATTTCCATTAACCATCTGTGAAATCTATTAATTCCTCATAGCACTATCTGTAATTTTGCTATGTGCTTGCTCTATTATTTTTCGTGCCCAGCAATTTTGCACATACTGCCCAGACATTCATGGCAGTACAGATAGCCAAAGCTCAGCCCAAGGCTCAGTTATCCACCTGCAGACCTTCAGAGAGCAAGCAATGTGTTCCCAGTAGCAGATAGCTCTTGGAAAATCTGCTACCAGTGTGCTCCTGTCTTATTCTGATCTCACGATAGAGCAAAAAAAAAAATTAAGTAAACGTGTCCAAACTTTAGTAGTGCCATATTCCCTGTAATTTCCAGATTTCCTGATTAATTCTTGTAATGCCTCTTTTTAAACCAGACTTTTTTCTGACTTCTAGTGATTTCCCTGTTACAAATTACTTTCTTTTATCAGAAATATGCCTTTCAGAGCAAGGCTCAAAGCAGCTCACAGCAGCAGGCAAAGTAAGCAGAACGTCACAGAAGCAAGCCACAAAACAGACAGATTGTCAAATAAGGACACAAGATATAAAAGAAGAGAGAAAGATTAAGAAAGGAATCCCATGGGTCATGAAGCGACATGAACTCATCCTAATTGTTTCAGTCACCTGACACCACCGGAGGTACACTATTCCTAATACCTGAACACCTGCAAAACTGCAACTGGCTCCTTTCTAACCAAATCTGTATTTGCCTCCAGAGCACCCCTACTCACGGTTCCCAAACTATTGCTGCACTACCACTTTACATAAACTCCCTCCCTCCTTCTCTTACTCTGATGTAAAACCATTGTAATCTTACCACAAAACTGAATTTTATCAACAAGGATACACAACCTTTAACTGTCTCTGAACCAAGGGATGTAGTGCCCCGAGGGTATTTTCACATACTAAAAACCCATGGCCCTGGTTGTGGCAGCAAAATACCACTGATTCAATGCATTTCATTAATTCTACCATGACATAAGAGCTTCCTTCTTTGACTTATGCACAAAAAGCATCACATAAAGACAAAATGTGCTGCTGCTGAGAGATTAGGCGGATAATCTTCGTGTCTATGCAGAAAAGTTTTGTGTAATATATAGTCAATAATATGTCTTCTGCATTCTCTTTGCATTTATCTTTTGAAGGTAATGATTATTTTCATTTTATAATGAAATTACAGAAAATGGACAGATAATGTAAGACTTTAAAAGCGACTGTCGGCAATAGTTGCTTATCTGTATGGGGTGTAATATTGAAAAAACAATAATCCATGTTGATGGCATCTTGCCTTTGAAGTTCCCCAGCAGATTGAAAAGAGAGTAATTCTACTGCTGGACACTTTGCAGTGACAGCTGGGTGAAGTCATTGTAAACACTGGAGATAACTTTCCATACGGCAAGAATTCCTAACATTATTTGGTAATCATCAGGGTATGCTCATCAAGACCCAGAGAAGCATAACGTTATTGAGTATGATTGTCTACTTAGAATTTCTGTTGTGTTGAATTTATCTGCAATATGTTGCTCATTAAAAGTGCCCAAGTCTTACCTATTGGATTCTGACATCGATTTTAGCTATCAAAAGAGGAATATTTATGTATATAGATCCTCTTCTCCACCAGCCCATGTCTTGCTTCCCCACTCTCTTTCAAAAGTGGGATGGGAAATAAAATATACAGATGCAAAAAAAAAAAAAAAAAAATTTCGGTCAAACTCAACTTCAGCCAATGGTCAAAGAGTCTTTACATAATTTTGTTTACTTTCTGTTTCACTGACATTTTCCAGCCCCAATAGAAAATTTACCAATTAAAATTCCATTTTCCACCATCTTTCAGCCACTTTCTCTGGATGATAGTACTAAATACCTATATTTAGATAGGCTAAATCAAGTACTAGATTTCCATTTTTGAATATATCTTAACAGTGATTGAAGAGATAGGAATAGCAATCTCTAAAGACATTATAATATTTAATTTTGATGCGGCTTCTCATCATTTGCTACTGTCCTAAATTATGTTATAATATTTAATAACATCATCCCTTTAAAGACATGGAACTTTCTGATGACAAATTCAGAAGAAAAATGTTTTGGAAATGTAAGTGTAAATTGATGGATTTCATAGCTACAATATCTTCCACAGAAACAAAAAATATGCTGAGTTGGAAGGGATCCTCAAGAATTGAGTCCAGCTCCTGGCTCTGCACAGCACCATCCCACACACCCTGTGCCCTGGAGCATTGTCCAAACATTTCTTGAACTCAGGCTGGTGCTGTGACCACTGCCCTGGGGAGCCTGTTCTAGTGCCCAGCCACCCTCTGGGGGAAGAACCTTTTTCTAATGTCCAACCTAAACTTCCCCTGACAAAACCTAATGCTGCTCCCTGATCACCAGAGAGCAGAGATCAGTGCCTGCCCGTCCTCTTCCCCTCCCGAAGGTGTTCTAGACCACAATGAGGTCTCCCCTCAGTCTCCTCCAGGCTGAACAGACCAAGGGACCTCAGCCACTCCTCACAGCTTCCCCTCAAGGCCCTTCACCATCTTCTCCCCCTTTCTTTGGACTCCCTCTAACCGTTCAATGTCTTCCTTTCCTTGTGACACCCAAAGCTGCCCCCAGCCCTGGAGGTGAGGCCGCCCCAGTGCAGCAGAGCAGGACAATCCCCTCCCTTGCCCGGCTGGCGATGCTGTCCCTGATGCCCCCCAGGACAGGGTTGTCCCTCCTGGCTGCCAGGGCACTGCTGACTCGTGTTCAGCTGCCATCGACCAGGACCCCCAGGGCCCTTTCCATGGCACTGCTCTCCAGCATCTCATTCCCCAGGCTGTCTGCACATCCAGGGCTGCCCTGCCCAGGGGTAAAGAATCCTGCACTTGCCCTTGTTGAACTCCATACACCTGATGATTGCCCAGCCCTCTGATTTGTCAAGGTCTCACTGCAGAACCTCTCTGCCTTTGAGCAAGTCAGCAGCTCCTTCCAGTCTTGTATTGTCTGTGAACTCGATTGTATCCCTTCTAGTCCTGCATCCATGTTATTTATGTAGATGTTGAAGAGCACAGGGCCAAGGATGGGGCCCTGTAGAACCCCACAGGTCACCAGTCTGATGTCACCCCATTCACTGTACCCCTTTACAGCCGACCCACAAACCAGTTGCTCACCCATCCCATGATGTGTTTATCCAGCTGTGTGCTGCACAGATTTTCCAGAAGGATCCTGTGAGAGGCAGTATTGCAAGCTTTTCTGAAATCTAAAACGATTATATCAAGAGTCTTCCCTTGATCAAGTAGCTCGGTTATCCTGTCATAAAAGGAAATCAGGTTTCATAAGCAGGACTTTCCTCTCAGGAATCAATGCTGGCTGTGACCAGTGACTTTGTTGCCTTTCAAGTGCTTCCCAATTTCTCCCAGAATAATCTTTTCCATGATCTTACCAGGCACTGAAGTGAGATTGATGAACTTGTAGTTTCTGGAGTCCTCCTTCTAGACCTTCTTGAAAACTGGGACATTTGCAAGCTTCCAGTCAGATGGGACTTCTCTGGATTCACAAGATGGCTCAAAAATTATTGAAGGTGGTTTTGTGATGATATCAGGCAGCACCTTGAGGCTTCTTGGATGAACCCCATCAGATCCCACGGATTTTTAGGGATCCAGCTGGAGGAACAAATCCCACACAATTTCAAGGTGAAATGAGAGTTGATTATTCTCACAGTCAGGGCACTGAGACCCCTGTGGTCCATCATCCATGTTGAAGACAGAGGTGAAAAATGTGTTAAACACTCCTGCATTGTCTCTTTCATAATACTTGGATTCCTTTTTTTATAATTGAATTCCTGATGTTTCAGAAATATTAAAGAATATTAAATATTAATTGGCAAGTATTTTCAGAGATTGGGAATAAAACACTTTTTTAAATATAGTGTCTAGGAATTTTAATATTACAATGTCAAATATGGAAATTTCACCAATCTTACAATCTTCAACCAAACCCTTCCTGTTCTGCCCCTACTAAAATAATTAAAGCCTGTATGAAAATCCTTTCTTCTTTTCATGAGGGCTCACAGAAAAGAACAAAGGCCAAAAGTTTCCCTTTCAAATTACATTCAACACACTGTAGAAAGCCTTTGAACCCAATTGACTTAATTAGCATATATCTAATCTCATTCTGTGCCACATTCTGTACTTAAAATCATGGGTTTATCAGTTTCTCATTCTGCTAACAGTAGAAGGTTTCATACATTAAGAAAACTGAAAGATACATAAATATTCTGCTTTATGAAAAGTATTTATGGAGCAGAAGTCATATCTTCTATTTCAGCCTTTTTGCTCTGCATTAATCAAACACCCATGGGTTCTTTTTACTTGAGCTGACATCATAATTCTTAGAACCATATAAAGTCTTTGGTTGGAGTGATCGTTGAAGGTCATCTCTTCTGACCTCCTCCATAAACCAGGGTAAATGTCAAAACTCAGCTCAAGCTGCTGAAGATTTCATGTCGTTGATTTCTAGAAATCTCCAGGGCAAAGGGTCCGCAGCATTACTGGGAAAACTGTTCTCAAGAGTAAAAGTTTATTTCAACAATTTTCCTATCTGCATGTTCAGAATTTGCAAGCTAGAAGTTAGAATTTGCTCCTGTTAGTAAAGGCAGTAGGAAATTGGGGGGACTCAAAAGTATAAAGGCTGACAGTCCACTTACATAGATTAGGTATCTTTTAAGGATGGTATTTATGTGGTATTTAAATGCTAGTGGAAAGAATCAGACATTTCTAGGATTCAGCTGGTCTGATCAGACCAGCCAGGTACTTCTAAAAGATTCCAACAGTGTCTATTTTTTACCTTTAATTATAACAAAAAATACTGAAAATTACTGGCTTATAGATATGGACACATTCTACATCACAAACCTTAATCTTTGTCCTTCAAGGTGTTTTACAGAGGGCTTCTGTACACCAAGTTTTACCTGATCCTTAAAATCAGTCAGCCAGCCGAGGCCTATTTTGAACCTTAAAGCATGCTCAGCATTTAGGTATTGGCTTCCAGTATGAACATAGGATCTCTTCGAGCTTTGTCATAATTCACAGATATTTAAATCCTCAAACCAATTTTTATTTTAATCCTTTATATGTGTTTGATTTGGACTACATCCAGTATGTGTTTAGATCACTGAATGTCGTACAAGAAGCAGGGTGGGGTTAATTTCAGTTAGAGCTTGTGAAGGAAAAGATTATCTCATTCAAAGAAATTAGATACAATATTGCTTAAAAGTTACATTAAATGCTTTCTTTTAATTGAAGAGGTTTTTATTAATATATCAGTGTAGTTTGTAAAAGATCTGCACTAGATTTAGACTTTTTTAACTCTGCTATTGATCATGAATTACTAAATTAAGTATACAGAAATGGCAGAGTAATGAACCACCTACCTACTGCTCACCTAGAGCTGTGCATTCGTCTGAAAAGCAAGGACTTTTCCATCCTCTGCCTTGTTCTAACTAGGTAGGCTCTGCTTTTGCCAAGGTTGTGTACCATAGGCTGTCTTTTTTCAGAGAGCTCACTGTTACTGGGGATAGGGAGACACTCATCACACAGAATGGAAGCTAATCTGAGACATCCAATTTGTACTTATGATCTGCATAGGATTCATTCTGGGAAAACAAAATTTATGAAGTTTTCTAATTTATTTCATCCTAAACATATGCTTGCACTGACTCAAAAAGCAACACCTTCCTTTGCTCTATCTTTTTTTCCTGCAAAGTTTTACAGATTTAATAACTGTCTTTCCTTTTTATCAAAACAGGAATTGAATATACACAAATACCAAAGATGTATGGTGCTATCTGTATAGTACTACATCAGTGGTTTTTGTCACAGTCATAAATTTCTGTTAGAAATGCAGTATCATACGCAAGAAGGAAACATGTATATACACATACAGTGATCGAGATGCAATGCAAGACAAAAACCAACTGAGAAGAAAAAAGGTCTCTTGCTTTCTTTCCCTTCCTTTTCAGATATTGCTTCAAGATCCTCTGGCTCAGAGGTCTACTTTCTCTGCTTTCTTCCTGAAATGACATTCTTTCTTTACAGCTCTTGACTCTTTTAAAAGGACATTGGTGCCTTTGCAGGAGTCATCTCAGGTAACCAGGGAGCACATCTTCACTTCCTGTCTCGTGAATCAATCTACTGAAATGACAATTCCATTGAAAAGTCAGTACACAAAAGCAACTTTGAAGATCATCAGGTAAGCAGAAAAACAGACCACATGAACTGAACAAAGCCTCCACACAGTTGATTTTGGTTGCATTTCAGAGAAATGCAACCTCAAACCCAGTCTTCTGTGCTCCTCATTTTACCTGAGCCTGTTAATTAAATAACCAACATGGATGATCACAAGCAAAGTTACTCTTTCACTACTCTTGTCAGGTTTTCCTCCTCATTCTATGTCTAAAATGTGTAGTTGAGAGACAATAAGAGCTGCTAATGCTGTATAAAATAGGGACTATAGCTCTTCCTTAGGATTCTCATGGTTAGGAGTGGTATTCTTCAATTTAATGTTCCCACCGAAATCACTCCAAACCTCATGCTGTTTGCTCACTCCCCCTCTTCCTCTTCCCCTCCCTCTGCAGAGGGGTGGAACAGGGAATTGGAGGCACGAAAGGTAAAGATCACAGTTTGAGATAAGAACAGTTTCCAGAAAACAGCAATGAGACACAAAAATAGTAACATCAACAATATAAATAGCAAAAATATATAAGAGAGGTGAGTGATGCATATGTAAATGTTCACCACTACCTGAAATGCTACCTTGACCTGGAAAATACTTCCTTCCCCCTGCCCCTGGCAATGACAAGAGATAGTCTAGAACAATCTGTGGATCCCAGGCATGGCCCCTCCTGTCTACTGCAAAACTTAAACCAGTTTAAGTTTTTTTGAGTGTATAAAGGACGTTTGATGAATGTAACATATTATTAAAGAGCAAATAAATAATTGTAAATGTTTACTGGGACATAGAAGAATTCTCAGGGCCAGGCATGGATAATTTACTCACTAAGAGAGTGGTTAAAAATTTCAGATTCTGAGGAGAATACTGCTGTAGTGTGATTCCACCAATATGATAGGCACATAAATAATTTAAAATCATACAGATAAGAACTATACTCAAACCAAAACAGAGTGCAATAACTCAAGGGTCTGTCATCTTCTTTTCAATGGAAAATATAGACTGAATCTCAATCCAGACCAAAGGAAAATCTCATATAATCTAATATCCATTTTCCATATTCCAGAGAATATTTGAGCAATGGAAAAGTCCTGTATACCTATGCATATTCAGAAAAATGTGCATTTTATATAGAACAGCTTTTTGAAATAACTTCTCTAACTTTTATTACCAAATTACCCTTCATCAAAGAATACTCTGATGGGATAAACTCCTTTTATCAGTACTTTTTTTCTGACTTCGAGTTGCTGGATAGTTTTCCTGGTGATTTTGTTTCCTGGTAATGGATATTTTTTCTCAGGTTGTTTTCTGTGTTTTGTTCCTCAGCTGAAGGAACATAGTGTTCCTCAGCTGGAGGAGCATAGTTTAGGTAGTAATATGCTTTATTTTTTAATGTTTGAGCGAGTTACTTGTATACGCTACTTAAAGAAAAAAACATACTAAGCAGCATGTAACTTTAATTTTGTGTTCGGATGTACAATACATTGATTCTGTAAATATGTAGATATGAAACCAAAAACAGATTTTCCATCCAAAATTACATTTCAAAATCCACCACTTACATGCATGTTATTTGTATCATAATACATTACACTAACAGAAATAGGTTTATAATAACTACTAATTAAAGCAATAAAGAAAAGTAATACTAAATTTCAAAAAACTCGATCAGTTTAGAAGGTTTTCTAAAAACAAAGAAAACAGAAAGAGCCAAAATGTTTCCATTTCACTTGCAGTTTTTACACACAATAGAACTCACTATAATTAATTTTATTGGCTGTAAATGTATGAATATATGGTAACATATTTATAACCAGTGTATTTATTGGAAACAGAAGTGTCTAACCTCTTATACTGATCTTCTAAACTGCTGTTTCTACCCTATTTACATCTCTATCAGGATTTTCCTTTAGAATACTGACTAGTTCTTTATTTTCAATCTTATTCATACAAGTGCCTTTATTACTTTCTCAAAGGCTGAACTTTCCTGAGTTCTTCATTTGTTTCTGTATTATTGTGTAATGTAAGAGATATATAAGTAATATTCTTTGTCTCCATTTATATCAACTTCCTTATGGACTGTGAACTGAAAGCAGTTCTGGAGTGTAAAAGAATGATATAATTTGCAGACTGTGTTACTTAAAGAAAAGACAGTATTAAATTATATAAATTATATTCTGCATATATATATATAGTATTAATATATTACACAGACTTCATGTTGCATAACTTCTTTGTAATGAGGTCTGTAAGTGGCGGAATAATTCTAATATAATTTACTAACTACCTTTTAAATAACATCATAATACTTTTCCCATCCTGAATGTGTGCAAATAGAGAAGAATTATAGCATTTATTTATAAAAATACTTAATTTATGTCAGTATTTTTATGGCATTTGTCATTAATGTATTCTTACGCTAATTTCTATTATACATTATTTTTATCTAAAACTTTGGTTCTAAAATATATCATCAAATTCTGTTCAACTGCATTATGAGAAAATGTTATTTTTGTAGTAAGGGAATATAAATGAGTTGTGAATATATATATAATATCTTAATTTGATATTTTCATTCTTATATATTTAAAATATAATAAGTGGAGTAAGCAAAATTTTTTGTTTCTTTTAATAATACACTTTTAGTGAATTTGGTATAACATAATAGGTGACCCATTTTACGCGTATGCGGCAGCAGATTTTCTGAAAATGTCCAAGTATAAAAAGCACATGAATGTTAAACTTTCTATGCAACTTTAACTCGAACCAAATTTTACTTTAATGCAAGATATTCTTTTAATAAACAGCTTTAAAAGAAAGGAGTAACAGAGGCCAAATTTTTTTTCAGGTAAAAAAAAAATTAAATCAAGTTCTTTGTAATTTTGAATTTCTGCTTATTTTAGACTCTTGTAGTTGTACTGCTAAAGTATAACAGACACTTAAATCCATTCCTCTCTCATAACAAATGATAAGCCTTAAGAGGAATCAAAGTTTCCATACAAATAAAAACCCAGTCTGAGTAGTCATAGACGTCAAAAGGTACGGTTCTAAGCAAGATATACTGTACATAAAATTGCTCAAACATGAATGGGTGGTATTCTAGATAAATCTTTTCTTTTTAAGTAGGTAAAGGATAAAAAATAAATAAATAATAAATAAATAAATAAAAAGAATATAGCAATTTAACAGGCCAAGACAAAAAGTGTGTGGTTAATGCCATACATAGGTAATGACAGCATAATTAGGAAAAATGTTAGCCCTTAATGAAAATTAACTCATATATAAAATGCCAATTTTCTGTGGATAAGGCTTGAATTATGTCACAACTGACAATTTTAGTAAGATAAACTAGCAATTTGTTTTCACTTTAATTAATACTTCATGTAAACAATATGTTGTTAGTTAATAGTGAGCTGGATACTAATTAATTAACCAGTCTGTTGAATGTTGAAATTTTCCAAAAGAGGAAAAAAAAAAGGAAAAATGCTAGTAAAGAATTCTTTCTTTACAGTACCCCAGATTAAACTGAAGTTTTACTTGGGTAATACTCTAGCTCCATAATGAATTCTGACTGCAAATTTAGTAGAACAATTTTATATGTAAAATATTATAATACATATAAATATCCTTACAGTAGGAGAATGTTTAATTAATTAACAGCATCAGGTGTGAGAGCATAGTAAAGATCTACACCTTTACTACCTTCACTACATCACATCTTAATATCCCTACTCAAGCCTGCAGACTACTTCCTAGAACTCTAGAGACCAGTCCACAAAGATTTTCTAATATCCAAATTTAAATTTCAGGAACTATGGTATGTTAATTCTGCTCATCTCTTCTGAATATATTTTAGAGGGCAAAAGATGTCTATAGCTGAGGTTATGAATTAGGTACAGAAAAGCATGTGGAAAGCTTTAACAGTGAAGATATTTTTCCATCAATAGCTTACAGTACCACTGCAGGAAGCTGTGAGGAAGTGAAGAATTATATAGTGGGTAGGGACACTGGAAAAGAACCCTTTTTTTTTTTTTATTTTTTTATTTTTATTTTTGAATAATTATATTAAAGCTGGTTCTAATTTGGACTTTCTCTTTGTGGCTACAGTGACTCCATTGTGGCCAATATTAAAGAATGGGAAAATGAACAGTGATCGAAGGCTCCCAGTAAAGGTACATCTTCTCTGGTAACTAGGTCAGAATGATATTCTGTGAATAAAGTATGAGATATACAAGGTAAATATTAATCTTTGATCACATGAAGGGTTCCTGTAAAAATAAAAAAGTAAAAATAAACGGTTCTGATGTAAATGCTCAAAAATAAGCTTCATTGCTTGCCTTGATAAAGTGGTTATATAGTACAAACATTTCATAATGTACTGAACTCTCATAAATCAATTTGAAATTAGTTTACTGTCATATTGATAAATCTCATCTTATCATTATACCTTGAAGGTGATTTAACAAGTATTTCCAGTGTATAATTTATACCATGTTAGGGAGAGATAAAAAAACAAGTGTTCCAAACCAATAATCATTGTCACATTCATTTATAAATTCTGCTGTGTTACAGGTTTGAATAAAGTTCTGAATAAAGCTTTTGGATGCAGCTATACATAATGATAAATCCACAGTGTGTGTAAACTCTGAAATCTCTTGAGTTAAGTATAACTTCAATGCACTGGATCCTTTTGTTGTTTACATAACCAGTTTTTCCTAAGACTGGAAACAGAACAACAGTCAGTGTAAGTATTGATAGTCCCAAAAATTGATGTTTGTTTATTTTTCTTTTGGCTTTTACTGCCTGTGAAAATCTCAAGCAGTGGAAACCCATGTGCAGGAAGACATTTAAGTTGCTTTCTGGAATTGTTTATACTGGAGAATATAGTGGATATTTTTCTCCAATTAATCAGTTTCTTTCTCTTTTAATTAAAAAATAATTGAATACTGTCTTGTATAACATAAATATTGTAATATACACACATATGTTTATAACTGTTATAATTAAACTTAAGAAGCATAATGTGTGCTCATTATAACAGTGGTTATATGGGTGAGTAGAGCCCTGATATTATGTGTACTCCTGGCTTTTCTAACTTCCAAAAATGATCTTTATGATATAATGATTGATCTAATTACATTCCAGAGCTCCCTGCAGAAACTGTAGCTTTCATTCTGTCCCTAGAGGGGATTGATGGTTTTGTCACACAATTGGAAGTTACTGCTCTTTCATTCAAGGCAGGCATTTATTTCAGCATTTGTAAAGGTATGATATCTGATATTCTTCACCCTTTATGATAGATATAACTATTGCACGATGATTTGAAGTGTAGGGATTTCTGACCTCATCCATCTGAGCTATGTAGCAGTCCAGTGCCAATGCAGAAATTACCCTACTGGTAATTAGCTAGCATTTCTGCATGGCCTTTCACTTAGAGGAAAGAAGGTCCCCCTGTGTCCCCTGTTGCATTATGGTGACCAAGAAAACCACTATTGCCAGTGTTAGTAGCAGACCAGTGGTTAAAATTGGGCTCACTTTGCTGAATGCTAAATGCATGATGCTTTAGCCTTGGTCAGTCAAGTTGCTGGAATACCGGTGAGTGTGAACTAGAGTTTAGTATGGGGAATCTCTTGTTATGATAAACATTTTAAATGTGAAAAATAGTACAAGTCTTAAAAATATGGGCACAATATTTTTTGGGGGAAAAAAAATCACTTCTTGCCATTTGGGCATTGAAGGCGTGAGCCTGGACAGCTGTGAACAGACTGCTTCAAAGACCTGCAAGAAACAAGTACTAGAAAAGTGAAAAACAATATAAATCAGCATCAACATAACAACAGCCCAGCAAGAAGCTCTTGTAGCCCAGCCTGCCTAGATATTCCATGCTGTAAGAGGAGATCTTCAGCATAAGGAAGAGGGGTGGGAGATTGTCCCCGTGGGAGTTATGGTTGCAGGAATGATGCTGGATGGTGGGAGCAGGGCATGAGCCCTTGGGTTGCCTGCTAGATCTGGGCTCCAGCTTTCCCTTCCTCCTGCCCCCTATCTATTTCCAGAGTGCTCTTGGGGAACCTGGAACCTTCCTGATGATTGTTCCAGGCTGCACATGATGCTGCAGTTGAACATGTGTGGGTATGCCCAAGTGAATTTTTTGGTCACAAAACCTGCATGTTTCTCAATCTAGTTGAGTAGTTATGATTTCGGGCAACAATGTTACACTTCAAGATATAGAAAATAATTTTCTCCACAGCCTGTAGTGTAGAAAGCAGAACTGAAGCACCTTAGAGTTTGGTACAATCAAAAAAAATTCAATTAAAAAAAGTTTTAAAAGTGTATTTAAAAAAATAATAGCTAGGCTAGAAGAAAAAAAAATGGGCTACTCTTGATAATAAGTTCCTCTGGAACTACTAAATTGCACTTTGCTTAGAATTATGAACATCAGATTCAGGCATTGTTCAGCATTTTACTCCAGTGTTTTATTTAAATATAAGGACAGAGACCTATGTTCTGTGTTATATTTTAGTAAGGTCAAGTCATACATAATGATAAAATATTTGCTCTCTCTCTTGATAATATCTATAATATATTAGACATATAAATAAGAGGGAATGAGTGGCTGATTTTCCATGTGACTCATATCAGCTGTTGTAACTTAAAGCAAAATTTAATGAATTAGCATTCATTTTCATTAAATACTGCATTAAAATAAATTTCTTGCTTTATTGTAATATCCTATACTTTTCTTTTAAAATTGATGTGTTTGGGGAATAAGATTATCACTTATATTGAAAAATTATTCAGAATAAAATAGAAGAGTATTTGAAATATTTCACTTCATTGTAACCTTCTTCAGATCCGAAAGCAGTAGAGACAAGAGAAATACCAGTCAACCTACTTGCAGTCAGTTGGCAAGAACAGAGATGTGAGAGCTTTATCTGATTTGTAGTGATGATGAGAAAATTAGTTTATGTGGTGTCAATTAAGTAGCAAATACATGTATAATGTTTTTCCTCCTATTTTTATCAATTTAGAGACCTAGATTATTATTGGGTGTGAAAAAAATTTTGGAATAGGGGAAGAAAATCTCTCTGGACCGGAAGCAGCCTTGATTATGAGCAAACGAGTTTAATACAGAAGTTTGCTCAACATTTTTCCACTTGTTTTTAAGAGTTATTTGGCAGGAAAATAAGTGTTAAACCTCCTTTAATCACTTACTTGTAAATGCACTGTATACTTGCTCAAGACCTTGTTTCTGGTTTCTCCTTCCATTATTGGCCAAGCATTTAGAAGAATATGAAGTCAGTTTTTCATTGTAAAAGGTCATAAATGAGGTGGAATGCAGCAATGCTGGCAACAAACACTTTGTAGATCTATCTGAGGGCATTTAAGGGCTGTTTACTTTTGGATGAAGGATTGCCTATTAAATCTGAAAGAGGTTGCAAGCTGAATAAACACCATCTAGTAGGGTCAGTGATCCTTATTGTCATGCAGTAGAAGGAACAAGAATTCTCTAGGTCGACTGGTGATGCATCATATGTCTAAATCATACTGAAAAGTGCTGAGGTGCAATGGCATTAACAGAAATGGCAATTTTCAAGGAATTTTTTTTTTCAGGAAAGATATGGTTAAAAATAAAAAGGATGATTAAGTCTTTTCATGTAAATAAAAACATCAGCTACACTGTCCTAGAGAGATGGCAAGGACAACATGTTATAAATATAACTCTGAGCAACTCATTGGGTGCATCTGTAGGCACGTGATTGTAAAAGACTAGTTCATTTTAAGTCATTTCATTAAAAAAAAAAATAAAAAAGCATGAAAGGATTTTGTGTTATAGACTTTTTAAAGCCATGCCCCTATAACATACACTATATGGGGAAAAAATAAAATCTAGAATGAAGGAAGGATGAAGAAATGGGCTTGTAAATTGATATTAAATAAATATGTTTTTTATAATTCTGATCAAGAAGGATTTGTTGAAATGTGGCATGTTTTCAGCTGGTCTGAATGAGGTCTGAGAAGTGCAGGTCTAACCTGCAGCATATTTGCATTAGTTTTAGGATGTGTGCCACTATCACATCTCTAAATTAAGTCCAGATCTTAGGTGTCCTTTAACTGATGTTTGATGATTTTGTGTGTCTGTCAAATAGAATAAGTGTCAAAATACTCTCCTATCTTCTTTACTTGACTGTTGGCATAGGCTATGAATATGCTTGAGCTATCAAAATAAATGTCATCCTTTATCAGCTTTTATGTGAGGAAATAACATGCATCATTCTGCTTTAAGTAATAAATACATTTTTTTTAGAGACAACAAAATCCAGTGTATGTTTAGAAATAATTTGAGTCAATGCACTGTGAGCTTTATCTTATTCATGACTTCAGAATAAATTTCTGGGGTTGCCTAATGGATAGAAATTATTAATTCTCATTTCACTGAGTTGTTGTCACAGAAATGAGAGTAATTGTTCCATAGCAGACCTTCAACTCCCTTCCATTGCACCACACTGTGGAAAGAATTTACATATATGTACCACTTTGCCCTGGCTACTCTAGTTGATGCTATAAATAATACAGGACATGCAATGATTACTATTTCAACTGAACTGTGGATGTTTTGCATACTGTTAACCTGAGCTTCTAAGGAGCTTTTGAAAGTCAAATCTTTGCCTTGGCTGTGGGTGCTCAGGGTGGAAGTACCCAGCTGATAAAGTCAATAAGAAATAAGGTTCATTGTAATACAACACCTTCTTGAAGGCAAATGTATGATTAATTAACCTTCAAAACTAGATCAATGGTGCCAGGTTATTATCCATTTAGGCTGTTTTTGTGTTTGCCTTCTTTATCAACAGGCGATGCTCAGTGGGAAAATTAATGGTAAACAGAAAATTTATTTTCCCTCGCTTTGTGCCAAGAGGGTTTAAAATTAGATAATTGAGATAGATTAGACATCTGGCATCAAATCTGACCTCTTTCACCGTTCTGTTTGAATGCATTGTATAGAGTATAGCATCAGTGCCCTCTGCTAGGATAGGTTTAAAGTGCAAGGCAACAGAAAAATACTGTTCACACATTATGATACAATTCTTAAGCATAATCTCAGAACTTCTATTAGTCGACACTTGAAATAGCATAATGGAAAATATTTCATGCATTTCACTGGATTTGGGTCCATTTGCTTTTACTAGATTGAAAACAGGAGATTATAGCTCATGGAGGATTTTCTCCTGAATTCCTAAATATCTTAATCTTTTCATCACTGCCAGATTGCAGAATCACAGAAAAACAGAATGCCTGGTTAAGAGTTTATTTTTCTCTCTACCTATGACTTTTGAATTTAGTTTTCAATAGTCATGTTACTTTTTATTGCTATTTAGATTTGTAGGTCCATATGTAAAAAAGTCAAATTCTTTATCTTCTTCTGATTATATTTGAATATATATTTTATTGAGAATGGTGGGATGATTGCTTTTTTCTACCAGTGATTTTAGCTCTATTAATCTTCTCTTCAGCCCTGTCATTGATAATGCCTTAGGCTGCAGTTGAGCTCTCTGCTGACTGTATTAATATGCATACTGTTGCTTGTCACTTCATTTATTTCAATGTTTTCAAGATAATAACCTGTTCTTCACAGGGAATAGAAAACTCATTTGTTCAGTATGGGACAGTATTTTGTTATTAGAAAGTTCAATTTGTTTTGGATATTTTAGGACTACTCTTTATACATTCTTGAATTCTCTAACTTTGCCCAACTCAACTTTTATCGGTGAATTGCCTGCATTTTAAATATCTTTTTTGCACCTCCTTAAGTACAAATTTAGTAATGTCTTATATCTGTCTGTAGATATGCTACTCTCCCTTTAAAGTGAATCTTTGACTCGTAATTGCTATATAATTTCAAGACCACAACTCTCAGGACCCCAGTTTTAAACTGTGGGTGTTGATGTTGTCACTGGATTTTTCATAAAACTACAGAGCTGTGAATTCAGCCTTTTACCTTACAAAAGAAACCAAATGAGTTTTTCAGATTTTAGAAACTGGGCTCTTCATTTCCTGTAGTCTTTAATGCTGTAGGATGGTCTTAGGAAATCTAGAACACAACAATAGTGGCTACACGACTTCTGCCAAAACAGCACTAAGCCATCAAAAAATAAACTGATATATGATGGGGAAGGGGGATGAAGGGTAAGGAGAGAAGGAAGAAAGTTGGCATAGAATTGTTAAGGATAGAAAAGACCTCAAAGATAATTGTGTCCATCCTCCTCTATGTCTCTTGAAACTGTAACTTTGCATAGATGATTTGCTTTTAGGTGTCAGGAAGAAAAAGAATCTACAAAAGTAGCATTATGTCAACGGGTGACTAATTTGCAATGGAATAATTGAGATCTGGACCAACTGATGAGCCCTGGCCAATGCTTTCAAACTTCTGCATTTAAAGATTAATGAATAAATCAAAATAGAGACAATTAAATGAAAATGTACCAATGTCTAAGGGAGAACACCTTCGCTTCAAGCTGACTGTTACTCTGCTAGTACAAACCTACACTTCTTAAATATAGTGGTTGCTCTATTTTTTGTCTAGATCCATTAGTGGGAATTTACATTCTTGATTCATTTGAGATTAATGCTTTAATATTCTGACCCCAAGAGGGGTATTTCATTCCTTAATGTGAGGATAACCTGCTGTAATTCTGAGCAACGTCTTAAGCATATTCTCTGCAGATACAAATCAGCAACTCAGTAATGAAGCTCAGTTTTACTTAAATGGCATCTAAAGAATTATTTGACTGTGTTTTCCCTTTTTTTTTCACCAAACTGTAAAACAATTCAGACTGTCTTTTTTTTTTGGCTGCATTTAGACTTCAAAGATAAACTTCCATCTTCCTGGATGGCATGACATATGTTCTGAAAGCCAAAATTTTACATATGATCACACAACATGCAGCTTGAAAAGAAAGACTACACTGGATTCAAAATATCTTCCTGAACATATCCTGAGGAAAACAAAGCATTTGCTAGATACTGCAAAATCTTCTTACACATGAATTTTACATCCCAGAGTGCAATTCAGACATGTTCTTTCTTCCTGTTTCAACATAGAAAAAAAAAGGCAACATAAAGTTGACAGCTTTGTATTATGCATGTGTCACTTGAGATGTAGAGTAAGAGCATTTCTTTAGATATTTGTAAAATGCTCGCAACAACAAAAAAAAATCCTATTCATGACATACTCCACTGAAATGCTTCACATAGATCCTTTTCTCTGTTCATTTTACAAGGTCAACTCATATTCTGAGTATTTTTAAAAATAGATGTCACAGATGCCCTAAATGGAGTCAACCAAAAGGAGCAATCCCTTTTTAGGTCACCCCCATTCCACCCCCCGCTCTTATCACCAGAATGTTAAAGCAGGCAAAGCAGTGATATCAAATTCAGATATTTCATACTTGCAGCTGTAAGTTTTCTCCTCTGGAAGAAAAAAATATCTTCTGAGATTCTATGTTCACATAAAGAGTCTAAATTTCTCCAGTAAAAAAAAAAAAAAAAAAAGAATTAAGCATTTCTGTTTATTGCTCTGGTCCTAGGTCTTTTGCACTTTTATGATTAGAATCATGACTTCTCCAAAATTAGTTCATTGTCTATACAGCTATATATCTTCAAATTTTATGCATTTGGGATGTGGAATTTTATAATGATCAAAAGATCTGGAAAACAAAGTAGAAATACTTAACTGGGGTTGAAATCTTAGTAGGATAACTCTGTACACTAGACTGTTCTTATATGTTCTCCAGAAGAGAAGAGAAACAAATGAGAATGTGGATATGGAAAATTATCTCTTTGAAAGCAATTTCATTGAATGATACAGGATTACATTGTAACATATTCTTCAGATACAATAACAAATTAGAAATATTTTATGTTTTCATTATTAATCACAGCACAATAAAGTCCTGTAATTATCAGGTTAATGGAAAAAGCCGTGTTCCATGAAACTGAAAGTCTGCTTTCAATTGAGGAGAAGAAACTATTTATAGATCATTTCTTTTGAATAACTTCTTTTAATTAACACTTGGACAGCACCATGAGGAAAAACAATCAATCCAATGATATAGTTTGTTTTTCCAGAGGGTTAGTGTATGGAGAGAATAGATACCCGTGAGAATTTTGAGAAAGTAGAATGACAACTTTGTGTCTTTGGCCTTAGATGTCCACAAAGAAGGCAGAAGGGGAGGAGGAACATACAACAAAATTGCTTAAGCCACCATTGTAATGTCAGATACTTGAATAGAATTCTATTAATATAGCAAAAGTAGTCCATAAAATCAGACAGATTTGCTAGCAAATTCTACCCTTCAGTGTCTATTTCTAAGACACAATCAGGTCGCAGAAGGGCATGACAATTTTTACCACATGCAGTTGCACATTTCCCTTTCCTGTTTACTCTAAAAATCCAAAACTTAATTTTATGCAAAATTTTCATAGAAAAATAAAAATTTTGTTGATTTGGTTGACAAGTTCAGCATCCACCACTGGGACTGTACATTGGATTTTGGTAGCAGAGAAGAGTAGAAGGGTGGCTTCTAGGCTGGAAAATAAGTAATGGTAAGTAAGCTACCAGAAGCTTACTCCATGTCTGAGAGAGCCAGTGCTAGCTGACTCCAAGGGGGACCTGCTGCTGGCCAAGGCTGAGCCCATCAGAGACAGTGGAAGCAGCTCTAAGATAAGGTATTTAAAAATGAAAAAAAAATGTTACTGTACAGAAGCAATTGTTGTCAGTGAAGAGCAGAATGAGTATCTGTGAGAGGAACTAGTTTTATTTACATGATGCCAAAGAATCAATTCAGATAGGTCCTCTCAGCCTACATGTAACACAACACAGGCAAGGGCAAAAGAGTGTTATGTAAAAGAGTGTGGTGTGTAATGTAGATCTCCAATCTAAAACAGACCTTTTTCACTTCAACTGATTTTAACTGAAAGCAGATGCTACAGAACAAAAGATAAATACAAGAAGCAGCAATTTCTGCACTGTTCTTAGAAGTGCTGTTTAATAAGGTAATTCACACTTCACATCAAGGTCTTTGGGAATTGTTGGAATCTCCAACACAAATGTTAATTTTACCTTAATGAATTTATAATTTTAAGGATCTTTTCATCGAGGGATGTATTGTTTATATTTTCCAAAAGCTTTTCTTTCTATTTCATATATACAAAAAAAACCTCCGTGAAAACTGACATGCAGCATAAATTATTTAGTGCATGCAACCCTAAAAAGAAATTAATTGGTCCCAGAATAATGGGAAAAAAGAAAAGTAACTATTAAGCATTTCAACTGTGCTGGTGTTTGATACTCTGTTCACAGACAAAACTATTATTGTCACTGGTAAATATAATATGCAAAATAAGAAGGAGAAAAAAAATGCAAAGATAAAATGTCTTTGCTTTTCAGAGATGCTTTCATTTTCTACACTCTTGGTCCAAAAATGTCATGGAACTATTTGGATAAAAAAATTAGAAATTTTGGATTGTCAGACCAATCAAATGAGTATTATAATACATTTAGCTGTTTTTGAAGGCCGTAACAGTAATGAAATTGGTTCTTTTTACTGGGTGCAGTTAGCTTTTAAACTCATATTCTGCACTTGTGCTATCTTAACCATAAGAACCGTTTATAAGCAGTGGTTTAACTTCCACTAATTCTTCAATCAAAGAAAATGACTGAATTTAAGGAAAACTAAAGAAAAAATAATTCTATTTCATTAATGAAGAAAAGAATGTGTCAGTCTGTTTAGTCTTGTAGTAAATTTCTGTCTGGAGGTCTGAAGAAATGAAGCTGTAAAACAGGAAGCAGGCAGGGAGAACTCTTCATGGAGCCCAGGCCTGACAAACAGATATGAAACAGAAATAATGTTTTATAAAATAATAGATTTGAATGTACTAGAAATACAGTGGCAAAAGTATGGAACAGATGAGCCCTGTGATCCAAGCTTCACAGCAATACTTGCTGTTTTAAGTTGTTTTTTAGTTACACTGACATGAGAAACTGGACTTGACTTTTAATGTGAGTAGTTGTGCAATACTTTATTCTACAGTGATTAAAATAAAGGCATGTTTTTATATTTATGCTGTCACTTTCATTCCTTTGGAACTGTCAAGTAAAGTCTTGGGCAGAAGGCTTTGATTAAACAATTTGTGTAGACAGGCTCTTCAAACAAAAAAGATATAAACAAAGAACTCTTGCCCTTCTGTGTATTCTTTCTATTCTTTCCTGTGGATAAAAAAGTCTCGTGCAGAAATTCATTCTCTCCTTAGATAGGGTTTTTGATAATGCATCTCTTCTGGGACTATGTATGTGTATAGTGATTTTCTTGGAGCAGATGGAAGGTGAAAATGTCTTGGCAGATTGTTTAATATTTACTCTGAGAGCCTGTCCCAGTCTCATTCTCAGTGTTGTGGACATTCAGTGCATGCTCTTTGCTTTACCTGATGCACACTCCAAGTTTGCAGGAGAGTACATATACATATTTATATTATTTCTTATTTTATTTATATTCAATGACCGATGAATACTGGTGTACCTAATGAAATTATTACACATGTGGTAAGAAGAATAGTTTTTCTCCGATTCCCTTCTGCTTTCCATTTTTTGCAGTTTTTAATTCTTTTAAAAATACATTATAAAAATAAGGAAGTTACAAACCAAATAATAAAAACCTAACTTCACAGATTTGAAAGAATAAGGGAAATTTTGGAAAGGCTTTGCAGGAGTGGTTTTGGAGCTTTTTTGCTAGGGAGAGATTGATCTTTCTCTGACCTTTTAATTCACACAACACCTAGATCAGACTGAAATAATCTAGTGTTATTCAAAAATATTATTTTATTAGATTAATATTAATTACTCTAAATTACATTATTAGATTACATGTGCAAAGTCAGCCATAGGAGCAAAGAAAGAAGTAAGACAAATATCAGAGGGAGAAAAGATTGATCATTTCTGCTTTTTGTCCCAGTGGGAATGACCCTTGATGGGTTTGAGAAAACTGTCTAGGAAGTTTGACAGCTTTAGCTACATAGATGGTTTGATTGCAAATCAAACCAAAGTTTTACCCTTTTCATGCTTGTGCTTTTTACTGAAGCTGAATTTGGGATTCAGACACAGATCATATTAGAAAGAAAATTAAACTGGTTAATTAAAATTTCAGGGAAACTTTACAGAATACATGCCAGGTCTTTGGTTGTAGTTTATGTCATCTCTTTAACGAGTCAGTCTAAATGGTTTTCCTATAATTTCTAGAGGAACAGAAAATCTCTATTTTATTTTGCAAAAGGTTTCTTTGAGTTCTTTTATGCTTTTGATTCCTCATCCCAGAAAATCCACAAACAGGAACAAAATAATCATACAATAGACACACATCCTGTCCAGAGTCTTGTCTAATGAAGCTGAGAATCCTCTATCTCCTTGTGGAGCAAGGAACTATTAAAAATGATAGCTATAGGCTCATTATAGTCACATTAATGTGTCCTGAAATGTTTCACGTCATCTGTCTGTCATCTGTTACAGGCTCTTTATCATTCAGTGTTAGAGAGGATGCAAATACAGTTAAGTGAATGTCACTGTATTTCGTGTTATGTGTCTAGATGAAATCATTCCAGGCATTACCATTTGGAATAACAAAAACATTTTAATGTCTTCCTAAATGTAACATTTGAGGCCCTAAATATTGAAAAACATTATTTTCCTATTTTTATGAATAATTTCTGGACTTTGAAAGCTGTTTGTACATTTAAGAAAGTAAACAATAAAGGGATAGCATGAATAATTTCTTGTCTAGAAATGTAATCGGAGGCAGAACTTACTCTCAGCTTTTATATGACCATCACAGAGTGGTAGTTTGTTGTACAAACCAGACTGAATTTCATCTGCCCTACATTTTTCTCCATGTGGGAAGTTTCAGCTATTTCAGGATAAAACAGATACAACTTTCATGCATTTGATAGAAACTGGGTTATTTTACCAGAAATAACCTAAAGCAAGATTAAGCTTAGAAAGTAGCAGAGATAATAGGCCAGTCCTTACAGAGTTTGCTTTAGAGGAGGTACACACACCTGATTTTATTTTCAATTTCAATATTAAAATAATTTCTCTCAATACAGTTCAGGTGTGATGTTCTCATCTCATATACATTTAAATCCTTCCCCAGAGCATTGCATGTTTTATTAGATACAAAACCAGTTACTTTTCACCATAAGGGAAGAATTTTATTCTAAATTATGGACAGCTAAGTTTAGATGGCTAAGTGAGCCTTACAGCCAACATAGGATGTTGCAGTTAACATAAAACAGTGAGTAGAGAAGAAGCTTTCATGTCTCCCTGAAAAAGGTGCTTATGCTTCAACAGATGAAATCTGTCTAGACAAGATTAACTAATTAATTATCATTCCACCATATAGAGTGGGAGCTGATATCTAAACACTTGTATTTACGTTCAGCAGGGAAAACACCTCCCTATGCAGTGGCAGGAACAACATACGAAGAACTGACCAGAACCCCCATTCCCCATCTCCCTGCTGACTACTGAGGGAGGAGGTAGACCTTGGGAAGGAGAGAGGGATGGAGGAAGATGTTTTTAAGATTTATTTTACTTTTCATTATCCTGCTCTGATTCAGACTGCTAATAAATTCAATTAATGTCCTCAAGTTGAGTGTGCTTTGCTTGTGATGGTAATTGGTGAGTGATCTCTCTTGATTCTTATCTTAACTAATGATTACTTCATTCTATTTTGTCTCCTTTTTCCACTTGTGGAAGGAGAGTTAGAATGGCTCTGGTGGGTGTCTGGCATTTGGTCTTTTTGGTGCCCAAAATCCAGGTGGGGTTTTGAGGTAAGAATAGTAATTCGGAGAGGTAATGGGCAAAACAAGTAGTGAATAATGAATCTTTTCCTTCAGCTCTGAATGCAGAGCTGTGTAATGCAGACACATTTTCCTCAATGAGTTTTTCTTTAGAATTGCTGACTTCTTGCTCAGGTTGCTCTTTAAAGTCATGCAATTTGAAATCCCACTCAGGATTTCATTTAGAAGTGAACAATTTTAATTAGCCTCTGAATTTCTTTGGCAAGTCTAAGTTATGTCCTGGATTCTTCTACAAACAAGCTTTCCATAAACTACTTGGGTTGCTTGGATTTGTATTGTTGTGTTCTGCAACTGCTAGAGTCAAAGATAAGCCTTGATCTTGGAATAATTGACAAGTACCATGATTTTCTCTCAGAGAAGCTAAAACAGAAACTCTAGACAAAATTGTCTCCTATTCTACCGGAAAAAGTAAAACAACACTCTGATTTTTTAAATCTCTTTTTCTATCACTGTTAATTCTAAAAGGCTGGATCCTTTCTGGCAGCCTGGCTATTCATTTCACTACGGGGAAGACATTTGCTTTTTCACACCAAAATGTTGTGGCTAGCATAGGTTTTCCCTGCCAACACCTGGTGATCCATCAGGTCACCCAGTTTTAAGATATTCAGGACTGAAACTGTGCTACTGCTGAACAAGGACTGTGAAATGGATGGCATTTGGGGGTGGTGCTATTCATTGTGATTTCTCAGACCTGAAAGGACAGGATTCTTTCCTGCCATCCTATCTCCAGTAATGAGAAAACAACAATATCTCACAAACTCCTCCTCACATATCTGCAGGAAATAAATAGTGAATGTCCAGGAATGGCTTAACTGTTGGTGTTCTTGAAGAGGCTGTGGTTAATGTTGTAATCTCTAGAAAGATTTGTGTTTAAACTGAGTCTACCTTTGTTAAAGTGTTAGATGGACATTAATTCTGACCATGTCAGTCCTCTGATTCGGTCCTTCTGATACAAGTAGGATCGCCACATTTGACAATGAGATTTTTAAGTTATTTGAGAGTAATCAAATATTTGTTAGTTAATTATAAATTAACTATCAAATTATAAATTATAATTATTAATTCTAAAAATAGATATTAATGGGAAGGAGACAGATCTACGTGTTTCCAGACTTCCTCTGCCCTGACAATCTCTCTAAATCCTGACTTCTGCTTGCTTGATTCCTTCATTTCTGGCTCTGTGCCACCTCTGTATTGGAGTATTACTCTGGAGAGCTGTGCTTCACACAGGATGCAGAAATTTTCTAGGTATTGCTCTTTCTCTCTACATATTATAATACTTCTTTATGTATTATATCCCCTAAGTTTAGCAAGCATGTATGACAGGTTCCTCCTCTTGACAGTCTGAAGCATAATTTTATGTTCTTATTTTAACCTACAATTATAGAACCTTGAGAACTTCAACTGAGAGTACAGAGGTGAACTTACACTAAAATTTTAAGAGATCTCTTGGAGTCAGTTACAAAACTGCATGAATCTTAATGAGCTATTCAAGTTGGGAGAAAACACAGTGGAACTGATTTAATTAGGGGATTCCACAGTTAAATTTGTTCTTCATTATTGTGTTGTCTATCTGTTTTGTCCTAGTTGATATATAGAAAATGGAGAGAAACAAAAAAAATAATAACAAAAAGGATTTACTATGAACCATAGGAAAAAAATATGCTTTATTGGTCTGGAATATTAAAGAAAATGACATCAAGAGTTTTCATTTGTCTATGTTACACTAGTTAACGGGCTTATCCCTTTTACTGCTAGAGGGTTTGCATATATTCTTTTTCTATAAATGCAAACGTGGTACCACAATATCCTTATTTTTAATCAGTTTTCCAGCTGACAGAAGAGCTGACCAAAATCTACGGTAGATTTTATTTAAACAGAGTCTACCATATTTACTCTATTAAAAAGAGCACTCAATATACTTAGAAGAAAAGTTAATCATTACTACATAGCAACTATATAACCAGAGTAAAAATATCATAGAATGGTTTGGATTGGAAGGGACATTTAAAGTTCTTTTTGGCCAACCCCGTCTGCCCTGGAGAGGGATATGTTTCACTACATTAGGTTGCTCAAAGCCCTGTGCAATCTTGGACACTTCCAGGAATGAGGCATCCACATCTCTGGCGCCTGTTTCACCACCTTATTAAAAAAAGCAAACAAAAAAAAAAAAAAAAAAAAAAACACACAAAAAAAAAAAATAAACCAAAAAAAAAACCCAAAAAAAAAAAAAATCACCAACAAAATCACCCCATACCGCCCAAAAAAAACCACAAAAAAACCACAAAAAAACCCAAAAAACCCCAACAAACTTATATCCAATCAAGATCTCCCCATTTTCAATTGCAACTGTTGCCTCTTGTAATGTCAGTACAGGCCTTGGTTTGACTGAAGTGGAAGCTAGAGCTGGAAATACTCTTTAGAGAAAAGTGATTATGTTACAAGATCTAGCACAAACAGAGTTTCTTCATCACTTCTTTCTCCTTCCACAAGTGTGCTGCAATAATTGCCTTGTTTTATACAATTTATTATGTTTGGTGTCTAAAACTGGTCCTCAAGTCAGATAAATTTCTGATGGCCTAAACCGGATCCTGTTGCATAAAGTATGATCTTTTCATTAATTTCATAAAGTTTCAGTAAGTCTTTATACATTTGAGAAGTGGGGAATATGTTTTGTCTTTAGTTTAGGAATCTCATGTTTCAAAAATTGAGAATCTGTAGTAGCAAACTAAATAATTGTAGCTTTTCCCTCAGCCCTTTCTCTATTACTTTTCAATTCTCACTTTCATAAAATAACAGAGTACAATAAAGCTGTTTCAACACATTAGCAATGGGATGAACATTCAATAAAGGAAGATCAAGACTGATATTTTGCGCAGTGAGTTTATATTCTTCATCTTGTTTTTATAATTAAAATAAGCAGTCCAACATCAATATTTATCATGCATTAAGTTCTGTTCATTTATTAAACAGTGGATGATTAAATTAAATAGAACTTTAGCATCTCATCCAACAAGCATGAAAAGAATATTTGAGTAGAAGTGTAGTTTATTCTGGTTTAAAAACGTAGTATCCTTATGCCACTACAATTTCTTTCTCCTTGGGAAGGTAACAATGGGAATTTCACTGAAATTCAACCCTCCAGCTTTCCCACTCTGTGCTCAGAAACTTGTGAAAGACATAATATTCAAGAAGTTGATGACCTTGAACAGGCCGTGTCTGCTCGTATGGGGCTCCTACTTAAACCTGAGAAAAACTTTCCTAATGATGTGTATACAATTAATACAACCTTCAGTTTAGAACACCTCGGACCATTCTCAGTGAGATCCAGAGAAAGCCCTGCATCAACCTGCTCTGACCTCACTTCCTCCCCAGTGCAGAATACCCTTACCAATATTTATATCTCAATTTCAGAACAACTGTCTTTGCTAGACTATTCCAGACAGAAATGCTAGAACACAGCAGAAAGAAACTAAGTTTATTCTGTGATGACACCATTCTGATCTAGAAGAGTTTCAAGGTAATTTTTCACCTATTCTTGAAGGAAATTAATGTATTAACAGGGAGCATTAAGTTGCTAAAGCTTTTACAGACTATAAATTAGTGACATTTTATTTTATCTTATTTTTCCAAAGGCATATAATACACCTATGAAATTCTAACTTCTAGTGCACTTCCAGTTATTACCAACTTGCTCTGACAAGGTGTCAGTGTTAGTTTACTGATTGGTTAACTAAGCAAACCTGGTTATAAAAGCAGCATAAATAAAATTATTTTATCGAGAGGCATCTTTTGTTTATAACAAGCCTATAATCATCACTACTTTTGTCATTTACCTGTGACACAAAACTGTTGCTTCATAATAAGATCATTAAGTATCATCCTGCTTATATATATGAGCAGGTGATACTTAATTGTTTGGGACATATAGCACATTTATATGTGTAGTTCAAACAAAATATATTAGAGGCATGATGAGTGACAATTTTGTAATTAAGACCTTATTTTCATACATATTGAGCTACACCCCAGATGTAAATTAAAAAAAATGAATAGAGGCTCAACCTTGCTTGATACATGGTAGTTTTGAGTGATCTGTATGAGTCCTGAAATGTTTTGTACCAGATAAGTACCCCTGGAAATTGCTTATGATGGAAATGAACAGAATTTTTTTTTGTCTTGGTACTGATGTGACTTACAATCTGGATGTGTGGAGCATAATATTTCTACTGTTGGTACCTGTAATTAGGAAACCCAGGAGTGCTTTCAGGCCCTTACAATCCCATACACGCCCCAAGTGAGCTTCAGGATAACACCAGGAAACAGCTATTGCGAGATGACAGCTTTTCACTACAATTTCAGCTATCATGGAAGGAGAAGCCAAGCGTGTAGACAGTGATAAGGAAGTGAGTAGTCAATCTTCACATCCCAGAAAATAACTCTGCACACAGTCTTTGCCACAGGAGGATTAATTCTTCTTTGGACCCTGTTCCACTCTTGTCAGTATGGCTTGATGTGTTGTCATGCTATTGAGGGCAACACAAAAGAGCCACCAATAGCTTTGGGCCACCTTTTTAGGACCTTAGAAGGTGAACAAGAAAGGCAACTCCAGAGCACTACAACATTTACTGTATGGCCAGGTAAATATACAATCTTTTCTTTTAATATTTTTTTAAATCAAAGTTTAATTATATAATTCAGCATTATATGATATGATATGATATGATGATATGATATGATATGATATGATATGATTGATATGATGATATTGATATATGATATGATATATATATATATGATGAATGTATATATGAATCCAGTGTATATTCAGACATAGAAAAATAAATACCTGACTTCTTGCCTTACCAACTTACTTTATCCTTTTTTTCCTTCTCTCCAGTGGAAGCCGAGTGGAATCTAGAGATGAACTAAACATGCCAGAGAAAATTGTAATCTAGTATTTAATTATAGTATTATAAAATGAAATTTACTTATCATTTTTGAATGTCTTTTCTTGGTTTGAAGTGTAAAAAACTTAAACAAAGTTTAAAAAAAAAGCAGGAACGTAAGCATATTTATAAAGGATTACTGGAAAGAGTATTTCCACCATGACAAAAATCAACTCTACCTGATGCTGGAAGTTAAATGATATCAGAAAAAAGATTTAGATTAGAATGAAAGTCTCTCTAGTTCAGTATCATGCGCAGAACTTCCGTCAACAGTATATTCTGGGGCAAATGGTAATTAAAACCACAAGGAACAAACTACCCACTCTGTGTGTGTCTCAAGAGGTTTCTCTTCCATAGCCTTCATCTTTGTACTTGGTAGCCCATAGTAGCCTGTCCTCCCATGAATTGGCCTGACGGCTTATGAAACCAATTGAAATTAATAACTTTCATAAGATCCTGTAGCGATTTATGGCATGATGAAATTATAAACTGTGTCATGGAGTACTACATAATGTAAGGCACTGTTTTGAGACTGCAGCATTGCCACGGAGTTACCACAAAGGCAGATGTGAGATGGAGTGGGCTGATCCCTGCCATTAAAGCAGAATCTTAGTGCTGAGACCAGGTCCAAGAACAAGATCTGCTCAGAAGCAGCCCCCTTCTGTGAGAGCAAGAACATCTGTCAGATATGCACTCAGAACTCAGTAGGAGAAGCCCATCAGGGCAGAACTGAATCAGGCAAGCATTCCTCTGGGCTCAGGAGCTAAAAGTCACTTGAAAAAGTATGGTAAGCTCATCTCCAACAGGCTTTTAATTGTATTATGGGTTATCCAAAGCAAATAATTAAAAAAAAAAAAAAAAAAACCCAACCCAAAAAAACAATAAAAAATCTGTTGTGGTTTTTTTTTTTTTTTTTTCTTTTAACACAAACTAACTTTTGAGACATGAACCATAATAAATTAGAGGTAAAAATGAAAATAACATTGATATATCTTATGATATGTAGCTCTTGATAGCACGAGGCATGTTAATTACCTTTGTGCTTTAGTTTTCATAGTGAAGATATTCCTGGATGTTTATCATGTTTCTAGATGTGTGCCACTGTGGAAATTTATATAGGTGTTTCTCTAACTTATTTTGTCTTTCTTGGTTAAGCCATTCATAACTACTCAAGTCCCCGCTTAACTTAACAGGAAAGTCTCACAAGAATGTACTTTATAAAGAATAGTAATTAAAAACAAAATAATTGACACTCAGATGAGCAGAATTCAAATAAGCAATCCTAGAAAAAAAGCAACCAAGTTATAGCTCAATGAGGATGCCTCTAGTGGCAGACATACAGTTATTTCAAAATTTTTTTTATGTTTTTAATTTAGAAAATAAATCCAAGGGTGAGATAAGATTTAGTGCTTAAAGAAGAAAACGAATGGATTTTATATGTTGCTCCTATTTGACAACAAATTATTGGATCTGCCATTTAAGAGTTATGTGTAGGAAAAGCTGCTTTTTTTCAAAAGCTGTGTTTATGAACTCCTTGTAGCAGGATGTTCTGCCTGTAGTGGGATAAAATAACTTGAACAATGCCCTGTTTGCAAAGTTATCAGTGGTAAATGAAGAAGGGGGTGTCATGCTGCTTTTGGTGTTGAATAATGCTGAAACCAATCTGTCCTATCAATTCCAAAGTTAAACATCCTTGTAGTGAGGTAAAGAAGTGATAGACCTGATAAAATACCTGGATAAGCCAACAAACAAGTGATCCTTCTGATAACTTATCAACCATGACTTATCAACTTATCTGTTGATCTGACACAGCTGGCCTGGAGACGTATGACTAGTAGTCAATAATTTTATACTACAAAAACCCAGTCCCAAATTTTAATATCAGGGTGTTCTAATATCCCTCCTTGGAATGTATGTGTGGGATTCCTCCCCTGCGTGGGGACTCTCCTCAAGATTACTCCCTGAGGCTGAACAAAAGGAATTTGCCCGCAGTTGGTATGGGTAACATCAATCTGTACTTAATAATTGTTTTTGCTAGCTTTGATACAATTGCTTTAGTGTAATTGCTTCAATATTACTTCACAGTGTGCTATACTGTGATAATTGTTGTAGGTCATATACTGTGTAGTAAATAATTCTGATTTTTTGGTCTCATTATTATAGTAAATAATTTATGTATATATTTATTTTGCCATCCTTAATCCACCTGGACAAATTTGTATTAAGGTTCAATTACATCTGTATAATCTTTAGATATAAACTGTTAACAAAGTCTGAGGCTCAGGTTGTTTCCAGCTGCACCCAGAATCCTCTCTGAGAGGTGGTTTTGTAAACATGGGGGTCTTTCTGCACCCTGTGACTCAACAGGAGGGCTTCCCTAAAAAACTTTGTCTGAAGTTCCCACTCTTTCCACAATACCCCCTGCCATGGATTTTTATATTTGAAGATACATCTGCACAGCATTTTGTAAGCAGCCCTGTGCTGGGCTCTAAGTCAAACATTTATTCATCCAAAAGACATCTATCCATATTAACTGTGCTATGCCTGAGTTGATAACACATTTGAGCTCCTGAAACTTTCCATTTGGAGACAGTGATAAGCTATTACATCAACAGATTTTGGATTAAGGCAGTTCTGGATTTGGAAAAAATTAAAAAATGGTCAGAAAACATAAAATATAATGCAGACATTGGACATTGTAGTGGTTTGATAACTTGCATTACCACAATTTCCTTTTTACCACAACCCAGATGGAAACAGAAAATTACTGTTATAATGGACTTGCCTAGACATGGGACATTTCTGTTTAAAGTCATCAAAATATGTTCTGAAAAACCAGTTTGACAGAGAAAAAAAAAAACCAAAACAAAAAAAAAAAAAAAAAAAAAAAAGAAAAAAAAAAAAACTAAGTAAACAAGAGCTGTGTACCAGAGAGAGAATAAAGAGAGGGGTTTAAGTATGTGTTCGATGCTCAGGCAAGATGATAGGGATCGTAAACATACATGATTGAAACCTTTAATCATCAGGTTTTGTTTCAGTTCTCAAGAATAAAAGTCATTGAAGGAAGATGGGGATGTTTTTCACTTGTCTTTAATTTTCTTACCTCAGTTCTACTTCTGCTGAATGCCTGGGGCTGAAGAGCCATTTTGCATGTTGTACTAAGTGGTTAGATAGCTGTTGTCTGTTGTTGGGAGTTAAGATTTGCATTTGTATTTCCTAATGCTTTTTGCTTGTAATTCATGTAAACAACATTTCATTAAATGTAAATGTCATGTAAAACACTTTAGACATTCAACTGGAACAAGCATTTCATGTCTTTCAGCAACAAGGTGCCATGCAAGAATGGAAGAAGGATTGTAAAAGGCTGCTCAGATCATCAGAATAATAAACTGATATCATACATATTAGAAGACATGAAGTCAAAGTCAGTAATTACTCATGAAGCGGAAAGGAAATAATCTAAATTCATCCATTACAAATGAGGACATTTGCAGAAAATCTGTTGAATTAGTGAAATCATTATTCATTAATATTTAAATTGTTTGTGTGCTAAATTTTTAGTCTGAATAAATAGATACACTCCTGATTTTGTTGCATACGAAAGCTCTGAATATTATTATACTCTGTGAAGTACTACATACATATAAAACTGTCTTTGCATATAGTTCATATGATGAATCAATTGAATGTATTTTATTTTTTAGTTAGGGAATGTCACAGAGCAAGTAAATTAAATAATAAAAAAGGTCTCTATATTTTACAATTAACTAAACTAATTGCATTGTTAGAGTGTAAAAGGCAACTCAGAAAAGACATTGTAAACATCCAATCATCAAAGAAATCTGAAGACCTGAAAATAAGTAAGTTATTTCTCACAATTTAGATGTTTTTGTATTCATGACACAATAAAGGAATAACATCCTTAAATAAACTGCATGATTTTTATATATTGTCCCATTCTTCCCTAAGCCTTGATTTTTCCATTTATTTGCTGCTTCAATTTCATGCAGAGAACTGAAGATTAATTTGACCAACACCACTAAAGGTGAGTTTGTGGAAATGAAAGTCTCAGTGTCAACGCTGGGTCCGAGCAATGGGGGTCAGAGGGCAGCTCTGCCCATCTAACACAGAGGGTTGTGTTCAGTTGTACCTGGCAGAAAGTTGGGAAAGGGCACAGAAAGAATGTTTTCCCGAGGAGAATGCCAATGGACATGTTCCAAGCACTTCCCGAACTTATGTGAGTATGCACTCTGCTTTTATTGCAGAAAATTGCTCTTTTGAAAACAGCAGTGACAAAAATGAAACGTCTATTTGAAAGATCAGAAGGTCATGGTGTGTCAATAACCATAAAGCAGACTATGAGCCTTAGCCACTGCAAAAAAATGGAAAAACAACTTTTAAAAGAACATTTTCTAAATTCATATTTTCTCATTTATATATTATATATATATATATATATACATTCTTTTTGTATTTTCTATAACTTATTAAAAAGTACAATTTACTACTCTGTATTAAGTTAATTTACAGGCTGTAATCAAATAATTTATCTGAGGCTCTATAGAAATTTTTGGTCTGGAGTTAAAAAATTGACAAAATATGAATTATATCCAAAACAATATTTTTTTCTAAGATGGTGACAATATATGAATATTTTACATTTCAAACTCTATTTTAAATTGAAAATAAGGAAGCATAAAATGTTTATCAAGGTTTTCCAAGAGACTTGATGTATGGAGATTTTTTTCCAATGCACAAACATAATAATTTAGGAAGAAACATATTTTTAATATATTTTTTCTAAATTTCTCTAGTTTTCAGAATTGCATGAGTTTTTTAAACTTCTGTATGGCATACACCAAGACATGTTTTAATTCTATACATTTGTGACTTCTTTTTCCTCTAACAAACTTTATTTCTCGCTGCCTTACTATGAGTAATGAAAACCTTACAGCTGAGCTTTGCAGCTTGTTTGTTTTTTTTTTTGGTTTTTTTTTTTTAACATGAAAAGATATTTTACTTCACACCTTCACTGGATCAGAAGAAATAAATTTACTTGCCAGGGCATATGATAGATTGCAGATTAACATTTTCATTGTAAGCAGAAACCAAAAGAGCTTTGGGGAATTGGGGGGCTGTATGGAATTAAAATATCAGGGTGTACTGTCTGAAAGTATTGCATATACATAATTATACTGTAGGCAAATGTCACCAGAAAACTATTTTTATAGTAACTCTGAATTTCAAAAAATACTTTCATAGTATGCTCAGATACTTATAATTTCCCAAATGTCGTTTTCACGGTGAATGCAATGTTTGAATTGTTTGATAATTTGCTTTGCTATTTAGTTTTCATCATTTTCCTGGCAATAGCAATGTACAAATAGTATCAGAAATACTTTTGATGATTTAATTAAGGAAGAAGAAATGTCCATACAGTCAAATTAAGCTGTACTATATATCTAAGATAGATATGGTTTGAATTTCTTTTCTTCATGTCACTGTCTCATCACCACTTTTCTTCCTCAAAAAGCTTTTTTTTCCTTCCTGTCTGTTTTCTTACCTCCTTACTTTCTACTTCTGACATGTTGCATACTATTATGGACATATGAAGATATTCTGAAGCAATAGGAATTATCCTTCTTTGATTACAATTTAAAAGTAGTCAGCGTACAGCCACAGAGTACAGCTACAAATTCAGACTTCATGTTGTAGTCCTTTAAATTCAGGAATATCTGCTGCTTCTGATAACATTGTTTTCTCTAGTCTGTGTTAGAGTTTATTATTTTCTCTATGGAAAATGATACAATTCTTTAGGGAGGCATAAATCTTTCATTTAGTAGTAGAGAATGGAAGGGGGGAAGCTGGGAAAGCTCTTCAGCTTCCTTGTCTGCTCAGTTCATCTCTGGGGTTTTGTTGCTGCCCAGAATTTTTGAGATTGTGTAAGAGTGAGGGCAATGACTCCTTTTCCTAGCCAGAGAGTGCTGCTCATACATAGAAAGTTTACTTGGAACACAATTTTCTGCCAGTAAATATCAGTAAATACTAAAACCACTGCAGACAGAATCATATTTCTATGACATTACACTTGATATTCTAATAAGGTATTCCAAAATTATTTATTTATTATTTATTTATTTGCAATTTTTTGTATTTCAAGCTTTTATGATAGGAGCGGATATTGATTATTAATTACTTATTTTAATGATTTTGGGGGAAAAAATTATGCTTGATTTTTGATATATGCTTGTGAAAAAATAACAACAATTTCAGTGGCTCTAACTATCCTCTAATGTACATTATGCATCTCAAGAAATTTTTTTTTTTTAGTGAAATGTAACAGACTTCTCACTAGTTGGTAGTTCTGATTTCTGTCACTTTCTTTAATGATCTTTTTAAACTAAGATTTATATCTTGTTGGCAGTTCTTTTTTTCTTAAAAATGGGAGCATGATAAAAAAAATGAAGTCCTGCCTGCAGTATCATCACCAGCCAGTTGATAATCAGGTTTTGTCTCCTCACCTGTGGAGGAACAGCAAGATTTGGCTCCAAAGGCCAGAATTTGGCTCTTTGAAAACTACAAATCTTCCCACAGAGTGTCCCTAGAGAAACCACAGGTGCTTGTGTCCCTTGCTGAAGGGAATCACCAAACATTGCACACACTGCTTCCCTTCAGTGCTAATGGTCAATCCATTCCAAGCTGGCTCATCGTCCATTGGACTTGCTCCCCTTCCTTAACAATCATGTGCTGATGCTGTGAGTGGTGAAGTTTTTCCTTGTCCCCCCAAGCTTCCAGTTTCCCACATCTTTGAAGACTTGGTCTGACATTAAACATTTAGCCTTTCCTTCTTCCTTGGATTTTGTGACCAAAAGTTTTCTCCTCTACAAAGTGTCTGTGAAAACCGTCAGTCTCCTGTTCAGAGTCCTGGTGCTATGGAATCTGCTCTCTGCTTCTCCTGTGCCTCATCCCAGATACCCCTGCAGGCACCCACCCTCTGCAGATCCTTCCTTCTGCTGTTCCTTTTTAATCGAGATATCTTTTCAGGAAACAGCTAGTAGAAATTTCTGGTTGCAGAGGTGCCTAGGGATTTCCAAAAGTAACTACAAATAGGATCCAGATTAAAGAAACACATAGAGAGACCAAACAAAATGAGAGATGCAGAAAAGTAATAGTCATAAAAACCCAACAAGAGACAATTAGGAAAAAAGATTCTATGATCTATATTTTGCTCACCTTCTTCCGGTCATCTATGAAACATTTCAAGTAGGTTGTGTGTGTCTATCTGCACAACAGCAGGTTTGATTTTTGTCTTTGGGTGGAAATAAAAAGAGAAATCTAGGTGAATTGAAAGAAAAACAGATTTCTGCTGTTCTCTTCCAGAAACACTGTCAGCTTTAGGAGATCATGAAACTTTGGTTTCTCATCTTTCTGCCCTATTTTACTCTTTGGTATATACTGTGACCAGTGGTTTCAAAACAAGCAAAAAGAGTATCTCATAATTTTGGGAGAAATAAAGTACTATGGAAAGAAAAAAAGAGAAAATTCGTAATTCACTGCTAATTTTTTTTGCCATTTCCATGCCATTAAAGGGTCAAGAGAGAAAAAAATAATGTGAGATTAAAGATCTGGCCACATAGATCATAGTAGAAAGAATCATCAGAGGAAGCAGGTTAATAGTCCATTGAAATGCTCTCATTAGTACATTAGTTCCTTTAGACTCCTGACATTTGATCTTCACTGCACCCAGTCTTGGGTGATCAAACATTTAAAATTTCATTCATAGCTCATTATGCATTAAAAAGCCCACCAGTTCTGAGTTGAGAAACTACAAATCTCCCAAATTAGAAAAGGTGCTCCAGTAATTTTAAATCACTTCACAGTGCCTGTGCCCTTTCAAACTCAAGTGCTTATAAAAAAAATTTAAGTACCCTAATAATTTTGCACACCTCCAAATCATGAGTAACTTGAGCTCTAATCTTTCTGAAGTACGTTTTCAATGCTGAAGAATGCACCTTGATTTTTCTAAGCACAGAACTCAGAAGCAGAAGAGAAAGACAGAAATTTGAAATCAGGATTGATTGCAGGTCAATCAGAATTATAAAAGATGCAAACTAGTGAAGTTTGCATGTATCAAGTAGGAAGATATTCTTAGCTAGCATGGCTCCATCCGAATAGCTGATATTTTTGAAATGCACACATCACAACACAAAAAATAAAAGCTTATGACATCATCAGGATTCTGAAATACCCTTCTAGTTTCTATATACTCTATTTTTAATACTCAGTATAACTAGTTCTTATATACTGAAGGAGTTAATGATCATGTTTCTGATACTTTGGCTTAAATCTCATTCAGGAGTCTTTGAATATTACTTTGGTCTTTTCTCTGTTCTTTATTCGTGTGATGATGCTGTGACTTGATAAAAAAAGTCCCATATTTTTCTAATAGTTCTAGTAATGATTTACAAATTCTATGAGATATTAAATAATTTACACTGTTCCTTTCTTCCCATTAATTACTTGGTAGCCAGAAAATGATGAGAAAAGAAGGAGGATAGGAAGATTGCTCTTTGAAGCACTTATATAATGATATAATGCTAAACTGACATAATATTAAACTGATATAACACTAAACTGGTATAGTTCATTAGGAACTATTTTTTTTGCTTCTTTCAAAGATAATTTAATCTTTGAGTAGGATAAATGCCCAAATTTGAGAGAAAAGGAAGTGGATTTTTGTTTGTGGGGTTTTTGGTGTTTTTTTTATTTTTTTTTTTTTGTTTGCTTGTTTTGGAAGCGTTTTGTGGGGGTTTTTTGTATTTTCCTTTCTTTGTTGTTTTTGTGGTTTTTTTTTTTTTTTTTTGTTTTTTTTTTTTTGTTTGTTTGTTTTTGTTTTCGTTTTTTTTTGGGTTTTTTTTTTTACAGGTGAAACATAGTGATATTAAGATACTATCTCCATACATCTCTGCATCTCTGCATCTCTGCAGGGTTTGATTGGTCAGGACTAAAAAAGGGCCAGGGCAGTCCTAACATTTTTATCACTATTTTAAGATTTCCAGATATCTGTGTAATACAAAGTATAGGCAAAATTACCTATATTTGCTTTTCTTGTAAATTCTGTCAAATGAAGGCTGATATAATTGTATGACAAACATGATGTTTAGCTGCAGAAAGGAATCCAGGAATGTTAGCTATTCAATTCTCAGACACAAAATTATCTCCTAGAAATATTTTCAGGCATGGCCAATTTTATACAAACTCACATCAGTGTAAATGAAAAAAAAAAAAAAAATGAAGCTCAGTACTATGAATGCAAAGACAAGCAGCCAAATTAAGGAAAACAATCAGGTTTACTTAGCTGTAGTTCTGTAGTTTTCTAGATTTAACTTAGAAACAGTCATTCTAATTAAACTGCAAGTTTAATCAGTACCTGTTAATACCTTCTCTTTTAGAACACTGTTTAAAAAAACGAAGTAATTAGTAATTAAGTGATTTTTAACTTCCTGAGAAACATTTTTCCTCTTCTCAGAATCTTTCTTTCCTTAAATATTTATATTTTTTTAGTTTGATTTAGCAATAGTAGTAGTTCTCACATTCTAATTGGCCCTTTACACTTGAGTGTATTTTTCTGACTTCTATGCTAATGTACTTTAAAAGATGTCATTACTGTCACCTGATGACATTTTTTCTTCACAACAGCTTTGTACAGACTTCTTTTCTAATGTAGGATATAAAGCTACCAGAGCATTAATAGGTTCAAGAAAAGAACTTGCTTGCTCATTGACAAGTGGGGACTGTCACTCTCATTATTCATATAAAAAAGGTAAATAATCATGGTTTTATTTTTTTGTTGGCTCCAGAAATGTTCAGCCAAATGTGTTTCTAGAAGTAATCTTTTCACTTGAACTGTCATTGCTGAAAACATAAATCAGTCTTAAAACCCCAACACTATCAGCTTAAGAATTATCTGGTTAAGTCCTGGTTTTTACACGCCTCCCCTCTTAGAACCAGAACAAGGCAAATCTAGCATGACCTTCACTTTTTGGGATCTTTCCTGTACCATGGAACAGGAGAGAGTATTGATATTAAAACACTGAATAGCTATGTCCCCTCTGCTTACCCTCAGTCTCACAAATTACAAAAGGAGAAGAAAATGATGGAATGAGCTCTGGGTTATATTTATCTGTATGCCTATGAAAAAAAAAAAAAAGAGAGAAATTATTATGTAAGTGTATATATATAAAACAATCTGAAAATATAGGTTTGTAGGGAAGGAAAAAGTCTGGAAGAAATAGAGGAATAGAAAAAAAAAAGAATGGTCTCAAATGAAAACAAATGAGAGAAAAATTATGAAAAAAGTCAAAGTAATTGAGGGAGCAAAATAGGACTTTTCTCTATGTTTGCTTCATTATAGAGCATGCAGTTGTGACCAAAGTAGCCACGAAATCACAGAATCATAGAGGCATTTGGCAGTATTCTTTATCCAAGTATGACATATGTATGTAGCTTTTTTGTTACATATTCCATAATTATTTACTCTGTTAGTCAGACTTAATTTTTCTTTCTCGTTAGAATATGGCAAATCAACAGTGTGTGACCAATCCCAGGAAAAAAAAAAAAACAAAAACATAAAACCAACCAAAATGCAAGCTGAGGATGTAATTCATAGGCAACTAAATCAAGATTACTGTAGCAGCACCAACATTGTGTTCAACATATATTTGGAAATAATTTTAACAGGAAATATTCAATCATTATCTACATTTATTTCTAGACATTAGTTTGGATTTCTCCAATCCTAGTTCCTCTCTTTAATACTATGTTTTACTGACTTGATTAAAAAAGAAAAAAATACCATATTTAAATTTTCAGGAATTAGATAGGATTCAGAAAAAAATATTCATACCTAGTGGGATATGACCCACTGAAATGGGATTCCATACTAGGATCTGATTAGGTCTCTTCTAGGCATTTAGAAATATATTTTAAATACAATTTCCAAGAATCTAAGCAAAGGATAAAGTTGCATTAACCCATGTATGAATATTTACATATTTCTTTCTTAATTTTTAATAAAAATTGCTGTCTCTTTTTCTACATTCATACAAAATCTCCTGTATTGCCTGTAATTAAGGAAAATACCATCACTGATGATCAAAGATTATAGCAGCCAGTATGTACAATGTTTCCAAATATTGCTTTTCAGTTCTTAATGCCTAGTCTACAACATATATATATATATATATCACATAACCTTATTTTCATAACTGTTCTGAAATCCGACCCTGTTCTGGAATTACTCTTATGGCACACACGGGTGTAACTCCCCATTTTGTGAATAGCTAAGAAATCACTAGAACAGCCTGCTTCAAAATTGGCTTTTGTAATTTGTTCTTACCTTTCTATTGTTCCACCTTATTTCTTTCTACTTTTTTGTTTACTAAAATATCTGCTGTAGTGTGAACCACAGTAAGTAAGCTCAAATCAGCTATAAACAACATGCTTAGCATTGCTCCATTGTCCTCACGTTGACAGTGGTTCAGATTGTCTTTTGTGCAAATTGCTTTTCTTTGCAACAGAGTTTTTATGTTTCTAAATTGTGGAGTTTGCCTTAAACACCAATATTGATTCTTAGTATTTTAAAGACAGTTTGAAATCACTAGCTAGAACCCTTAGCATCCTCCACTTAACCTAAAATCCATGAAAAATAGAGTGTCTAACTATTTTAACTACAGTACAGAAAGAATAGGCTAGATTGGAAAACTTAAAAAGCTTTTATCCTATCACTTCTCTTAATATTTCTCTTCTAAATAAAGTCATAGGAGTTTCTCTTACTGCAATGAACTGGAGAGATGGTGGTGACACACTACTTCTAGAAGGAATTCTGAAAGCATTGAGTAATTGTGTTGTAGCTTTGTCCATGAAATTACTTCCTTGTTGAAGAAAAAGCATGCCATATGTGAGAAAAAAACCAAAAAAAAAAAACCAGATTGAATTATTTTTTTTTTTTTTTTTGCTTTCTGTTTTCATTTCAGGGAAATATTTATGCACATAATAGTGAGCCCTTTAGCTTCATTAAATGTTTCTTACTTCAAAGAAGGGGAGTGGCCTAAATGAACCTATTTGTTTTGGGTGTAATAAATCATATAAATTATATAACATAAGAGATACTCAAATGTTTAGGCAAGTTCTTGGATAATATTTCTGCCTAAATACATGAGACAAAATTAGTTAGGAAATCATAATGAAAACTGCAGCTTTATACATAATTGACTGGTTTTTAGATGGATGTTGAAATGAATAAATTTAATCCAGGATTTCCTAAAAATCATATTCACAATGATATGAAGGAAATAGAAGGTAAAATTATCCTCTCAGTTTCCTCAAGAGAAGGCTATGTACTTAGACCATGTTCTGTCCTCATTTAGTCTAATTTTATATAACTTTTAGAATAGATTTCTGTGACATTACTCCTGAATAAAAATATTTTAATTAGAAACAATTTGTTGTGAAATTAATTAAAGAAAACAAAGATGGAGTGTAATTACTGTAGGTAATTTCCATTCATTTCAGGGTTTTTTTTTTTTTTTTTTTTTTTTTTTGTTGTTGTTGTTTGTTCCACTGTTTGAAGTAGTGCTTTCATTCTCTCTTAACACTGAGAGGTACCTGTTCATTTCTGCATGACCAATACCTTTTTTTCATGTAAACCTGTACAGAACCCTACAAAAGTAGATAAGCTGATGTCATTCAGGCATTCTCAACTTCCACTTTGCACATTCTAAATTACAACTTTAATTTTCCCATTTTTGCAGGTACCTTTTATAACAATGAGTAAAATTAATGTTTTTTCTACTGACATCTATGTGAAACAGGCAGAGCAGAAGACTAAGATCCACTGCAAAGATCTCTCACACTTATATGTATATATATATATATATATAGTGACTATTTATTAGATCAGCCAGTAAGATTTATAAACTCATGGTGTTTACACTCAGGATACAAGTGTCATGGATGCATTTGTTCTCAAGCTGTGGAAGATTAGAAAAATAATCCATGCCTGTGATGGACTTGATACAGTATGGGTATCTTCAATTTCCTCAAAATGAAATTGAATAGTTTGGGTTTGACTGCCAAGTAATAAAATATATAAAGATATCCTTTGCGTTTGTTGTTGGGAAATCACAAGTTTATTTGCTTTTCTCCTTCCTATCTTCTCCCCAGTCCCACTGGTGAGTGAGTGAATGAGTAGCTGTGTAGTACTTGGGTGTTTATTTTCTGTACTTTTTTTTCCATGTGATTTTGCATTTCTTCTTTGTACTCTTCATTCTGGCATTCTACAAATCTTTAGAAAACAAACTACTTGAAATTTATTTTTGGGAAAAAAATTACATAAAGCTTTTTAGAGACAGGTGTAAGGAAATTATGGGTAACTTATCAAAGATTAATTGTTCAGGTCCAGAAATTTATTAATTAAAGTGTCACTTTCCAGAGGAAGAATCTTTAATTCAGAAAATTGTAAAACAATATGGTAGAGCTTAAAATCCTTTGAGCCCATAAAGGTTTTACCACCTTCATTCACTCAATTCAGGCCTCTAGATTTTCTATATTACTATAACTTTATTGGAGTGTGATGTCAGACATGACTCATTTGCACTTAAATGACTGCCAGACTAAAACTACAAAAATATAAGCACATATTCTAACAAGATTATTAATAATATAACTGTTGAAGTGTCCATTCTTCTCTCTATGAGATGGGTTTTTAACTATAGATCTCAAAAATATCTTATAATTTTCTTACGAAATTAGAGCAATATTCTTGTACAGTAGGATAATTCTTATTGCTTTCTTATTATGGTATTACCCCAGTGAACATGTGCTTCTATCACATTGTGGCACTCTTATTTTTGCAGTGGAGTTTATCCTAGATGATAATCTTGCAGACACTGATAGGAATTTTGCACTGAAAGGCTTTTTTTTTAATATCAAATCCAGTTTACTGAAAACACGTATACAACAGGTACACTTCTTTGCAGCTTAATTAAAATAGATGCCTTCTTTTTTGTCCTCCTTTGTAATTACTTTCCTCACTTTTATTGTGTTTTGCCACAATCTTTCCAGGATATGACAGTGATGTATGAGCAGCCAGTGATGAGCTAATGCTCCGTTCAGCCCGAGTCACCTAGCAGGTAATTTCTTCAGGCAGTGAACACCTGACCTACATTTTCAAGGAACCAGCCAGGTCAACTTATTATCCTATGATTCTCTGTGTATTTGGATAGCAGCTAAGCAGATACTGCAAGAAATCAAATTCCAGACACCTAACCAATGTCTTCCTTATTTTCAAGTGACCAGAGTTTCTTAAAATTGTCTTTTGACTTTCATTAATCTTGGCAGCTGGTGGGTTTCTTTTTATGAGATTATAAATACATTATGCGATTCTTTCCACAGGTTGAAGTTACTGACTGGTGGTTTTCTGACTGAATATTTTATCAATGGGGCTAAAGAACTATAAAATAGGATTAGCATTTCCTTTCCAGAAAGCATTTAAAGAAGATGAAACTCTTGTTTGCTATATAATCCCTTCTGACCAGCAATATTTTTAGAGTTGACACTGACATGTTTTACAAAGAATATCTGGTTGCCTAAGAACAACCAGTAATGCACTTTTGAGAGGCAGAAGTATTTGTTCCAGTATTTGCCATGTGTCTTTCAGGTTTTTCTAAGTATTATAAATTATAAGATTGACTCACATTGTAAGTATGAATATTACTGTAGCACTCTGTAAACATAATGCTGTATTAACAAATAAATTTCTGTTTAGAAATGCTATGCATCTCTAAACATCTTTGTTTCCAGACTCAGTGGTAATGATGGCAAAAAAATACAATTAACTTTTTCTCTTTACAACTTTTAAGACTGAAGATGGAAATTATTTCTTTCCTTCTACTACGTATTTTAAATTCGCCTTCATATTTGTCTTTACAACATCTTCATTAGAGTAATTAAAATGTGAAAATGCCTAAGACATAGTGAGAAAACTGTGTATTTGGAAATGAATAGTTCTAGCGCTGAAGCAGTAGGGCTCATACCTACCTATGGCAAAATAAATGCAGTCATGGCCTGATTAGTTTTTGTTTATCTTACATTTTAATGGAGATGTTTTAATATGTGTAAACTGTACTTATTTGTAAAAAAGAATGTGTCAAAATTTAACAAGACTGTGTGCAGTGTATGACAAGCCCATGTTACCCTTGTATGGAGTCCTTTTTTTAGGTATCACATTTTGTTGCTTGTGTCCTCTGATGCAGATTTTATGAGGATTTCATTTCAAAGAGTAGAACTTTTACTGATGTGGTGTGTGGGTTAGATGATTGGGAAAAAAAAAAACCAAAAAATTGACTGTGATTAAATCCAGGACTTATTTCCACAGTCTTAATTCCACAATTTTCTCAGGTATGGATTCATGTAGGTAATAATGCATTTACATATTTTTCTGGAAATCACCTCCTCCTTGACAAGTGATAAAATTATCATCTAGGTGGTGTCAGCTGGAGGTGCTGTGTTTTCCTCACAGAGAAACATTGATTCAAAGTCCCTCAGAATATAAATATTCTGATGAAACAGAATAAAATTTACTAAAGATATTCAAATGTATTGAAGTATGTGTGCAACTGCAATGTACTGAATGCTTTCTTGGACAAAGTCTTGACAACCAATGATAGGAAATTCTGATAAATTATTTAATGCAATATGATGCAGCAGTTTTTTTGATTGAAAAAGTTCTCACAGCCAAAAAAAAAATATTATTTGAAGCACCCAATCCACAAGGGCCTACACCTATAGTCACTAACATTGATATCTGAGCTAATACCAAACAAAATCAATACAACTACTTACAACATTCAATCTTTCTTTTTCTGAATTGATGTAAACACTATATTTTTTTATTTTGCAGGCATATGTTTTATTCAGTAAGTAACATCTGAATTGGCATTGAAACATTTTCATTCAGCAGCCATATCTACCTCAAAAGCATTTTGAAGCCTGTTGAAAGCAGAGATAAATGTATTTTAAGTTTCTGAATGAGTAACCCTGTTTCTATCAGCCAATCATTCAAAATGTTAGCTTTGTCAAAGCTTGTTTTGAAAATATTATTTAGGGATGTCAAATAGGAGTAAGAAAATATGGGGGCACTTGTCAAATCCTAGGAAATTACATAAAACCTATGTATCTGTGCTCCTGTGTATAAAGACATTATTTTAACCTAGTGATTAAGGTTCAAATACATATATTATGGTGTTAGAAACTGAGAATAACATATGCTTAGCCAATACCAAGGAAATAAGTAGTTTAAAACACATTTCCAAGAAGATACAGCAATTGTGAGACACTAGGAAATTGTTGCAAAAATATTCACCTAGTGAACATGGTTTTCTGTAAGAAAACTTATGTTTCTCTTTGTCTACTGATTTACTGAGATGTTGTTGTTGCTTTTTATTAATCAAAGATAGTGAGGAAAGTGCAAAGTAAATGTGAAGAAAGATAGATAGATTTGGTAACATTTTTCTTCTGAGTTTTTTGATGGAAAACATTGCCAACTCATCTCAAGTGTGCTTAAGTGTTTGAAATAATAATGGAATCTCACTGGCTTTTATTTTTTTTTCCATTAATAGACTTAGATCACTGTTTTCCTGCTGTGCTTGTAAGTGAGATAAGTCAGAAAAAAATAATATGTCAAAGGTGTACCCTAAGACCATCCTCCTCCCTTTGTAATCAGCTCACTCTTCTATCTCATTTCCTGACTATTCACAGAACCAAGATGCTTAATATTTATCTTCTAAACACTGTAATGATATAACAACAACAACAACAACAACTTTTTTTGAGTAAATGAATTGCAAAAGCAACTAAAATGGCTGCAGATGGCTGTTGCTACAAAACTAGTAAATCATAAAATTGCTACAGTTACCTCTTCTGTCCCAAGTGATATTAGAATTTTACCTTGGGTTTTCCACTAAGAGTAAAGACACAGCTAATATGAATAAATATGAAATTTCTCAGAAAATAATTGCTTAAGGGAGGGTCTCTGTATAGTAATTGATAGATAAGTATAAAATATTCAAATGGAGTATTTAAATGAAGTATTAAAATGCACTTTTAATTAAAAAAAAAAAACTGGCATGGGATGTTCCCTTTATGATGTGATTAATGGATACACACAGCAGCAAACTTTCTGAGTGATGCTGTGTGACTTATTAATGCTAATGACAGCTGAGCAGCTAGATCACTGTGTACCCCTTTGAAATATAATTTTACTTCAGTAATGGTTTACATGTTATATGAAATTGCTTTAAGAATTAAACACTTGAAAGAAAACATTTTATAAAATTCAGTGCTTCAAAATGGAAGCTGAAACATCCCCAAGTCTCAGCCTGTTTTCATAAGAGAGGTGTTCCATCCCTCTGATCATTTTTGTATCCCTCCTCTGGACCCACTTGAAGAGGTCCATGTAGTGTACTGACATACAGACTCTCAATCCCTTTCTTATAAGGATTATAACAAGGCAGAACCTCCAAAAAACTATGAACAGATGAGTGAGTTTGACAAATACATTTCTTAAAGGAGAAACAAAAAAATCATTTGGCTGATAGGACAGTGTTTTGAGAATTATCTGGCACTCTGGATAGATAGCTTGCCACTACAAGGTCTCCAACAATGGACATTTAGTTCATACATGTTGCACACAAAGAGGTGCACTCGTTCTTTCATTCTACAAATCTGTGATACAAAGGATAGTTTCTTCATGCTTAACTTTGCTCTTAAGCCTTTCAATGTTATGGAAAAAAAGGCATTTGTAACCTTAGTCTTTTGTTTTTCCTAATTAATTTTATATTCCTTTAAAATTGTGTTGGCTTTTTTCAAACAATCTCATGGACAGATAGGAACTCAAAGAAAAATAAAATCTTCCCCATTTCTGTTCAGTAGAAAAGAGGAAACCTCTATAAATGCTGCAGATGTGAAGAAGTTTTTCTCAGTGCTTACAGTTTCTAAACACACCAAGAAAGGAAAGAAACCTTGACTTTTATGGGTTGCTTTCGGTATGTATGGGGAAGGTTTAGACTGAAAAACCAGAGAACATGGAAGCTGAGATCTTCCAGCATCCTCAGCTGTGATGCCTCTACACCCAACTCCCTGAAGCTGTCAGTCTCCCCTGCAGCCAGAGCCTGCTTTCAGAGCTGGTCAGTGGTGTTGCCATCGCCTTTTTGAGACAATTCTATCCTTGACTGCTCAGCTGGTGGTTAGGGTGCAGTTGCAATCATTCATCTCATTCCTGTCCTGACACAAACTTGTTCATCCCTGATTCTGTTTCCTGTTCTGGATCACTTTCCTACACTCATTTATCCTTGTTCTGCCTTGAGAAGCCTAATTTGCAGTAAATACAACCTGACTGTTTCTTCTATGCAGATCAGTCCTTGATCCTGCATGTCCCTTGCAACTCATAGTTTATTTAATGACCCTGACCACACGTATCATATCACAGGCTGAATAAAATCAAATAAATTCAAGTTAAAAAGCTTAGTAGCTGCCAGTTATATTCCCATACTCATGGAGATGATGAGTAATTGGAAAGGTAGTACAAATATTCCCAGAGTGCATACAGGAACATATTTTTTTTTGTCTCGAACACACTACAATTATTTATCTAGTCATGTCTACATGTATATTTCTATCTACCTACTCTTGTAACACTGCAAGGTAAACTGAATATCAGAGGAGCCTGAGAAGTGTTGGAAGCCTGTTCTATAGATGGCCAAACAAACATTGGAACTATTTTTAATCACATTTAGAAGAGAGCCTGTAGAAGATATTTTAAAATTATGTTATCTGCATCTGTAGACAAATATATCCTTTTGTATGGTATATATATGACCTTGGAAAAGCTAAGAAAATATATTCTTCATGAGATACAAAGAAGCTATCTAGAAAAAAAAAAAACACATTTAAGAATACATTAATGGAAAATTCTAGAGAAAAGATACTTCCTGTGGAAAACCAAATTAAGCCTGTATAGGAATCACACAACTATCCTGTGATGAACCATTAAGGTTGACTAGTTGACTATAACTCATAGCTCAGGTGAAGCCAGAGGTAGGTGTTTTCTGTACTGTAGCAAACTCCACTGAACTGTGCATAAGTTTCTTCTCTGAAGAATCATCTACAGAGAGCTGAGAATTATTAAAGGGAATTGTGTTTTAAAACTTACTTCAGTACATTTTTGTCTTTTTATTTTCCTGGTTATTTGACTTGAAATCTTGGTGTGACTAAGTCTGAATGCAACAACACCAATAAGTGCCTGGAAAAAGAAATCACATACAGCAGGTTTGGGACTGATCAAATTAAGAACAAGTCTGCCTGGTCTCAACTTCTGACTACGGAAGCATAGGGCTTTATTCTTATTTCTCATTCCCTTAAATCCAAGAACAAAGTTTTGCATTCTTGCATCTTTACTTCTTTTAGAAGCATGAACTTATTTTCCTGCTATGGTCACAGGTCCTTGGCTAATTTTGTGAATTACTTGTGATGCATCATGGTTTAACCCCAACCAACAACCCAGCCTGGCACAATTGCTCTCTCACACCCTACCTGCAACACATTGGTGGGATGAGGGAAAGAATTGAGAGAGCAGAAGTGAGGAAACTCATGGGCTGAGACTAAGAGAGGTTAGAGGTGAAGCAAAAGCCACACACAGAAGCAAAGCAAAGCAAGGAATTCATTCACTGCTTCCTGTGGTCAGGCAGGTGTTTGTTCAGCCATCTCCAGGAGAGCAGGGATCCATCACATGTAACGGTAACTCGGGAAGACAAATGCTGGCACTTCCAAATGTCCCTCCCCTTCCTCCTTCTTCCCCCAGATTTATACACTAACCATGAGGCCATGTGTGTGTGGGAAATCCCTTTGTTCCATTGGGACAAGCTGTCCTGGCTGTGTCCTCTCCCAGCTCCTTGTGCACCCCCAGCCTGCTTGCTGCTGGGGTGGGGTGAAGGGCAGAAAAGACCTTGATTTTGAAAGATCTTGATTCTTCTCAGCAAGAGCTAAAACATCCCTGTTCTACCAGTGGATTTGTGCTAGTTTTTGCAGCACAAAATTTTAACCTCTTCTTCTTACTGTGAAGGAGATTAACTCTTTCCCAGACAAAGACAGAATATAGTGAATAACCATTTTAAATTATGGAGAATCATTAATAAATAAACAGGCCAAATAAATGAATTTACTCCTTCAGGTAGTCACAGTTAAGATTAAAGGCTTGGTTATGCCAAGTGCCAGACTAATTAAATCAATCTAAAAGAAACCGGGTTTCAAAACTATGGATGTATTGTCTCAAAAATATCAGGTTTTAAAATTCCATTTTGAAGATTCTCTGTTATATTTATTTAAATGTATTTATTACATGAGTTCAGAACTAGTGTGGGTAGATCCAGAATGGGGCTTTGACCTCAGAATATTGAAACAGTGAGAAGAAGCAGTCATTGTCTGAGGTACTCACATCCAGAATGTGGATTGATTCGAAAAATATAGTATCTTTAATAAAGGAACACTGAACTATGAGCTATAAAACTTGTATTAATTCTCTGATATCTATCAGGTTATAAAAAAAAAGTTCAACAGAAATACCTTGAATTAAATAGTTGTCCAGATGCCAGGGCATGTGCCTCTATCACTCTCAGACACTTGGAGCAGAAGCACCTATGACCCATCTGGACACGGCAGCATCTTTCTCATACCTGTCTGAAGACACATTGGTGTCTGAGATAGTGTTTGGTTGAACCAAATTATCCTTCAGGTTGAAATGATGTTATCAAACACTGCAGCCAGGACAAGATATGAAGACAGGAGGAAGGGAGGATTTTGGCAGGGTGTAAGAACACCTGTGATTCATGTAAGATAACAACAACCAGACATTGTTATCAGAACATTTCTGAATGGAGGGACAACGCCAGTGTGCCGCTGCTGATGAGCTGTTTCCATCTCTGATGTAATTTTTTTCTACCTACTTTCCCAAAGTTAAAGACCGAGGAATTAGAAAAAAGGTCATATGGATTATAAAGCTCAAAGAAGAGTGATCTACTTGTACAACTTCAGTGTTAATATATGGACAAGACTTAACCTGCTGCCATTCTAGTATAGTTATTTTTAAATGTCTTTAATTAATTTATTTTTCAAATTATAATTTAATTGTTTTAAACTTATTTCATCTGATTCAACAACCCTCTTGCTCCTGAATACTTAATTCTTATGTTGTTTTTTTTTGCCTGGAAGCTATTATTTTCTAGCATTGCAATATAATTATTTGAGTATTACCATTAAATGCACATAGAGCAGATGAAATGAAGAAGCAGCATAATCAAATGAACCATGGATTTACCTCAAGCTGCAAATGACAATAAACATGTGAATACATTGTTTTAACGCCCCACTAAATCTTCAGAAAACACAAATTCTTTATTTACTTCCTGCTGTCAAATATTGTATAGTAGCAGGTGCTACATTATCATGCTACACAAAAAGTAAAATGATTAATTCAGCCTTTTGGATTCAATATTTTTGTAGCAGAAATGAGAATTAATATTACAACATTTTTTCATATTGATAATTGATGTGTTTTCTTTATTACTGTTATTAAGAAAAAAAAAAAAAAAAAAAAAAAACACTTAAAGACAAAATCATTATTCCTGAGCATTCACGGAAATATCTGATTTCTGAAAGACCAGACAAGTTATTAGCAAATAATGTTAGCAATGTTAGCAGATTTTGAAAGGTAGTGCTGTTATGGAAACATGAGTTCTATTTTTCATGAATGACAAATTATATGCTTTATTGGGAGAACATAAAATATTTTTTGAAGGATAAAGTGTGTTTCAAAATAATAAAAAACATTTCTTGCATACATATAGCATAAAAGTAAACTCAATTATCTAATTCATGGACCAGTGAAGACAGTGTTATCTTATTACAAGAATTTCCAATTTGAAGCAAGTGAGCACTCCTTTGCATTTTTACATTTATTGTTCAGCTTCTATGTGAGACAAAATACAGAGGCTTTTGTAAACATGTAAGAAAGCTTTTTGTGTGTTGTGTTCAGTGATGTGAAAGAGAGAGTAGATCAAATATTCACACTGTCATGTGGTCGACTCTTCACAATTTTTTTTTCCAACTTGTTTTCTAAATAGGTTATGCATTTCATTTAGTAGTATTAGTATTGGAGCCGAATAAGTAGATAAAAAAAAACCTTTTTTTGCATTATTTCAGAAACTTAAGCATGCAACTAATTGCACACAGAATATTTGAATAGTGTAATTTACCAAAACATGTTTTGGATGTTCACTGGTACCTCTTTAGATTAAAACTATCCTTTGTTAAACCAAGGGGAGATGTTCCTAAAGCACCCAATGCTCATGTTAGGATAGGAGTAGATTCCAAAATTTATTTGAACATTTCATCTGATCTTTCATAACTCTCCATGGCCTTGCTTATACTCTTGTCTAAACCAACAATAATTCCACTGGATATTGGAGAGAGGGGTGAAAAACCTTTCAGTTCACCATTTGGAAATATCTTGCAAAAAAATTATTTTACATAACAGAAAATACAACAGATCAGTCATATGATGAATCATACAATAAGTAAATATGACAGTGCTTGATCTTTCTTCATTTTCTTAAAATTGCTTTGTAATCTTTCATATAGATGAAAGACATCAACTTGACATGAAACCATCAAGGAAAGAAATACAGCTCAAGGAAGATGAATTGGAGTATGCAGTATTTCTGCACATGAATTTGTATTTCCAATATTGTATGTGTTCAATTCTCTTTAGAGGTGAGAAAAAAAAAACAAATGAGCGTCTCTGTTTTGACTGTGCTTATGAACCACTGAAGATGAGAAAACAATTACATGAATGTCATATCAAAAGTGATTTGGTGATACATTGTGTGGTAAGGAATGAGTTTAATTTTGCAGACCCCCTGAAAATATTCTAAATACTGAGGAACTTCAAATAAGCAACAATTTATTTAGTTATTGTTTACAAATCATTTGTTAATAGGCCCTGTTTTGAATTACAGGAAAATTACCAAATAATATTGGTGTCCCTAGCATCTTTAATGGATCACTTAAGTTTTCTGAAACTCATGCAAACTATTATTTTAAGGATGTTAATATGAGTATTATCAGGAGACGTCATAAAAACTGGTTCTGTTCAGTTCGGACTTGTTGTCTTTAGACAAAAGCAAAATACAAATTGAGAATGTATGAAAATGTCAATATATAAAACCACAATTTTTATTTTTGTGAAATAGAAATATGGAATATATTTTAATTATTGAAAAAGTGTTGTGGAAGAGTGAAGCAACAACCCTGAATCATGATTAAAAGAGCAGCAATAGCAATTTTCATACACTTGTTTCATCAAAAGTGAATATTCTCTGTGTTAGAGTATCCTTATCACTACAACAGATTGCAGTTGCTATTGTAATCTGTTAATAGAAAACCTGTAGTTTAGCTTTTTAGTTTTCACAGTGAAAGTGAAATAAATTTGGCTAAATAAATTGCCTTATCCCTAAAAGTATTGAAGGAAAATTTAAATGCAATACATTGGAATTGAAGATAAAAACATTTCTTTTTAAGAGAAGAGAGGAACTATGCAGGTACTCAGTTTATACATGCCTTTTAAAGATAATGGCCTCTAGAATATCATTCCTTGTAAAGTTTGTACACTGACACCTGTAGGGCATTCCAACGTGTGAGAATTTTCATAGGAAGGCAGAGAACAATTTTTCCTGCCTTTATATACTTTTTGTTTCAGTGAGTTGTGTCACTGCATTTCATACTGGCATACATGCTGTAGTACCTAACACATGAGAAAACTCAGGTTTTGCTGATTTCAAAAACGTCAGGTGTGGATGAAACTCCCTTCTGTGGGATCGTTATCAGGGTCAGGTTGATAGCAGCAAGGTGCTGCCAAGAGAGGGCATCCCTGTAGCATGGCACAGCAAGGCACAAGGGGCATGTCTGAGTTTAAGGGGACCTCCCATCCAAAATCATGACAACCTTCAGCAAGGCTTTTAGAGCTCTCTCTCACAGTTGATGGTTTTCTTTTTCCCCCACGGTTTTCTGGTCCAAGGATAGACAGTTACAAACATCTGATCTGTCCATGAAGCCCTAGACTTGGGAGTTCTGGGGAGGTGCCCTCAGTGTCCTGACAGCAATCCCTTTGGAAGATATTGATGTGAGTTAAAAATTGATCAAGTTAATCATGCAATTAGAAAAACTAAGGTTTTACCTGACAAATGTTTTCTATTTAGTAAATTCATGAGAGAGGCTCAAACCTAACACTTACAGAGCTGTCAGTTTGTTCTGCTTTCTCAGATCTGTAGGCAATGCGGGGGAATTAGGTGGGTCCAGCTGGGCACATCTGTATTTAGTAACGAACGACCACACAAAAGTTCGTTTATTTCTCTATTTTGTTGTTCTTAGATGTCTCCAACTACATTAACATGCTAAAGTAAATCCCAGAATCTTCACAAGAACAATAATTTAGGACGGTTTTGTTTTCTTTCCTTTTTAAATTAGTGTTATAAAGGTAGGTAGAAGTTCTTAAAAGAAAGCAAATGCACCTACTCAAGGAAATTACAAAACGTACCCCCATTTGGACTCTTGTAAATGCATTGTTCTCTCAGCTGTTTCTGTTATGAGGGGGAAAAAAAAGGAATTACAAAAAAAAAATACATGAAAGTTACTTTAGCCCTCTCTTCATCACATTTTATTGCAATGGATAATCAATGTGTATCTTGGTTTATCACAGCAGCAAGTATTTTAGTTTCCTGGCTCACTACTAGTTCCTCAATAATCATGATTCTTGTACCCAGAGCTCTTCTGCAATGGGAAATACCTCACATTCAAAGGCATTATTGGAATATATGTTTCAAAATCTCCCTCCTGATGTGAACCAGAGCACTAGAACAGACAAATTTAATTTACTTTTGATATGCTTGCTGGAATAAATCAACCATCGTGCTTGAGACAACCACAAGGGAGGTTTGAAAATAAGCTATTGTCATTCCCTAATACCAGTAAGGATGAGACCACAATGGACTTTTGCCTGTCCTGCCAAACCCGTGAATGTTATCCTATGAGACTTGCAACCTTCACACTTTCTTATTTTCTTGTGCATTGTCACAGTGCAGAAAATGTATAATAATTTATGCCATGTTAAAAAAAAAAAAAAAAAAAAAAAACAAACCAAAAAACAAAACAGAAAGAACGCACAAAACCAAACAAACAACCAACAGCAACAAAACCACCAAAATCCACCAAAAACTTATTGGATGAGGTAACACATGGTAAAATAACTGTATTTCAGGATTTTTTTCACCAATACTCCTCCCTTAGAAAGGAGATTGAATTTTTACAGTCCCCCTGTAGTGTGAGAACTTAGGAACCATTAAATTCCAGCTGAGCAGCAGTAATATCCAGAGGGGGGGTTATATTTATCTGCTCCAGCAATGTCACAAGTGTGCATCTGATTCTAAAAATGCACAATTTTTGATGTTCTGTGTTCCCCCTATAAGAAACAAGTAGCTGCCATATGTGATATCACTATTTGGTTTCATTTAACATTCTAATACCAACAGTAGCATATATAAGCTATCACACAGACAAGACTTACCAAAACAAGACCAAAAATTCAGCAGATTTTTTATCCACTTTGAAGACATTTATCTACTGGGTTATATGTATGGGTTTTTTTTTCTGAAAACCTGCAAGCAATTTAAAACCAAAGTAGAATGCACTGGCTCAAAACATGCTGGATTAGACAGTGTGACATGTTGCTAAGGAAGCCAAGAATGTTACTGAGTTTCTGAAAGGAACAGGGTGTTTATGTGGATACAAGAATATCCAGATTTATGGTGTTGTAATTTGAAAAAAACTAGAAGGTGCATATTTGACCAATCTGTAGTCATTGGAGAAAACCAAACCACATACATCAGATGTTGTTTATTGATATTTATGGAAAGGTTACTGTTTCCTCCAAACATTCTATATAAATAACTAGTGGAGATGGGTTGCAAGACCAAGAGTAAATTCCAAGCCTAACTCTTGCTGAGTAATTAAAAACAAGAAAAAACACAGAAATGTTATTACACCATTGCTACTGCTGCTATGCACCTGGTGTACTATTTGGAACAAGGCTCAATGAGAAGCAACACCCCTATGTTATGCAGATACACTCTGAGCTGGAATAGAAGTTGTAATAACATTAAAGACTGTATTCTCTGGTGTTTTCATCTATGCTATTATAGGACAAGGTTAAACTGATGGCCCTGTTGAGAAAAACACAGCATTTTAAAGACTGCTCTTTGCTGGATTCCTCTCATAGATGCATTTGTTCTCCTTTTTTTGAACTGTGGCCTGTTCCAGCAAAGTTGCCTAAAATGCCTTCAAGGTACTACAGAGAGATCTCAGTGTTCAGTTTGGTTTCATCATCATCAAAATCCTTTTCCACAAACAATGAACACTGCAGTATTCATTGCCAGTGGCACAAAACAAAGTCTATTTTTGTTATAGCCTGAGGTGCCCTTCCACAACAGATCAACGTTCATCATTTTCTTTTCTGCAGTTTTCTTCTGTCTTGCTGTTCTATTCATTTATGTGACAAACCCGACTCTTGACATGACTGATGGAATGATGTGTGACATCTTACATCACCCACTGTAATACCTGACCAAAAGATAGCTTGCCCTGATATATATTTAAAAAAAAAAAAAAACAAACAACAAAAAAAAACCAAAAAAAAACTAAAAATAAAACAAAACAAAAAAAAAAAAAACAAAAAAACAAAAAACATGCTTCCAGGCATAGATTTAAGAAGAAAAGCATATTTCTCCCACTTACAAGCCTTAGTAAAGTACTTTCTACACAGTGCCTGTTAGCAACATTAATTTAAATAACAAAAACATTCAGAAGTAGGCAGGAAATTTCTCATGGTAGCCTCAATTCGTTCATTAACCTAATAAAACAAAGTGTTAGACAAGGTGTCTTTATCAAAAGACAAAGTTTAGGGAAGACCACATCCTTTGTAGAAATTAGATAAATTAATAAAGAGCAGTTCCTTTTACTGAAGGTCAGCTCTCAGGGTGATTTTAAAATGTTAGCAATAAAAAAAACACAGAAGTTACAAAAAATTCTTTATTAGCTCATTTCCTTGCACAGCATTGGTATAATTATTGCAAAATGAAAATATTAGGTCAAAGACAGCAAAAACACATACATATTTCCCAAAGAGAGCAATAATCATCACCCTTTTTCATTTACTAGTGCTGCTTACACAAAATGATCTTATTTAGAAGAAATGTGATAAAACTGACATTAAAGATTTTTCTTCCTGTAGTAAACTACAATTTTAAATATATTCAACTTTTTCTTTCCGGTTTTCCAGGGATAGAGTAATACAAGGGCTTATATTTTATGATTCAATTTTATTTTCATGGCCTTTAACCCTGTAAATTAGAACACACACAAATGACCTAAAATGCTGTGGATATTCTGTGCAGAATGTGAGGAGACAGCTAATTAATAGCTTTTCTTTTTTTGTAGAAAGTGATGCAACTTGCATCTTACTGTCCCATAATATGAAAATCCAAAAATAAAACATGGGAAAACACCATCTTGCACACACAACATAATAAACCCCTCAGGTGTACTGATCACATTTACTGCTGTGATATCAGAGTGATATGCGTACCCTTGCCAGCCATTCTGGCTAACAGACAGCAGAACTGCCTGAGCAGAGGGTCATACCTGTTGTGTAGAGTGTGGAAATGCCTTGCTAGCAGAGGAACAGAATATTCTAGTGATCAAAATCTGTGTAAAGCTCCTAAAAAAAAATCTGTAAAATGCAAACTGCTTTCAGCCAGTGTGCCCTGTAACAGATTTGGATTACGGAGTGATGCACTATGTGACACTGTAACCTTGGCCAGTTCAGAGGAAGGAGCATGCCTACACACCGCATATTGAAAGCAGAATAATTCATTCAAATTACCTGCATTGCAGCTGAGCAACTGTTAAACTCCTCTGAAATCCTACAGCCTTTAATGCTACCTCCCAGCCACATAGAAAGCCAGTTGTCACAAGATCATACAATTCATTTCTCATGCAATACACAGGAGACAAATTACTGTCAGTGATCAGTACTGCAGTTTTTATCATCTTCTAAAATAAAAGATACCGGTTTGTGATGGGTTTTTCCTTCCTTTTTTTTTCCTATTTTTTTTTTCCCTAGGGGAGGAAAACAGTCAGAGCTTTGTCAGCCTTTTTGGCCATGAACCTTAAAGAACCCACTCAGTTTAGCAGCCTTTATATCTTCGCAACACTATAAATAAAGATCTGTTTTCCCAAGGTAGGCAGCATTTCAGGAGCAGATATATAAGAGAGAAGAGAAAAGAGAGAGAAAACAAACAATGGTGGTTCAAATTGTGCAGTCACCAACCTAACCCCTCTGACATTGAGGCCAGCAGCTTGCTATAAAATTATCATTTCATTGAAAAGGAGAATTATATTTGATATGCACCGAGGTAGCTTAGACAGAGAAATTGCATGGCATCTTTCCTAGCAACATCAGTGACCTTATTTTGCCAGGTTATTTTAAATTAAAGGATCCAGTTGTTGCCCAACAACTGCTGGCAGTAGTTCCTCTGCATTAATTGATGCCCCAGAAGGAAATTCACAGGGAAATTGTCTGGCTAAGATTTATTTTTATTTTGTTTCCCATCACAAAACTCTACCTGCATTTTCTGTAAGATTAAATCCCTTACATTTTCTTTACAACATAAATAAATGTCTCTCACATCCCTTCCCATTCTTGTACTGCTTTATACCCCTGTGCAACACAAGGATTGATGTGTTACGCTTGCTCATTTTCATGTCCATGTTCCAACCTTGTTCCCGTGGGGTTCGCTGCCTGCTTTGCAGTGGAGTTGCCCCTTGGAGCAGCAGGGCTTCAGTATTGCTGCAGGCTTCTAACATTACAGCCCTGCAAATGTCAAATGGTGTTCCGGTGAAGCCTGCTGGCTCATTTGCTTGGATCTTCCCCTCCAGGCTCTTTCTAGCTTTCCCTTCTTTTCCCTCCTCCCTGGAGAGCCTGATGCCTGGCATATTTCCCAACTGCATTAGTCATGCCAGAAGCGGAAGCACGGATCCTCAGCTAAGCTGGTTCCACAAGCTGCCCAAGAGCCCTCATGAGACCAACAGAGCATGCAACTTTGATAATTTTGCTAGAAATGCACTGTTTATGGATGGGAAAGCAGTAATTGTGTATTTCAAGTCCTATTTCTGAGCTTTTAATAGTGAAAACTTCAAATTTATTTGGTGTAAAGAAGTAATTTAAGATTATTGTTTAAATATTTTAAGTTCTTTGTACTTCTATCAGGTTTTGATAATCCAGAATTATTTTATATTTAATGCAAACCTATTTGTATTTAGCTGTCAGCATACATGTTACGCCTCAGGAGAGACTCTAGCTCTCATGCTATAGTTATCTATATTAAAACCAGTGAGAAATCCAGAAAATATAACAAAGGCATCTTCCCAGCATTTTTTTACTATTGACCTCTTTATCAGGAAAAATAAATCATAAAAATGCTAGGTGTTCATAAATAAAAACCATAAATCCACTGTAATTTGTTTTCCCCATATAACTCTCTCTGAATGTTTCTGCTTGTGAACTTCATGGTAACAACAGAGAAATGGACAACAATATGCAGACACGGGACTTAGAATCTTGCACTAACTGCTACTGAGCTTCCATGACTTCTATAAATGAAGTGGAAATAATTCCACAAGCTTGCAGTCCATCTTAACAAAATTGGTGATCAGGATGGGAAAGAAAAATGGAGAAAGAAAAGTGGGCCAAAAAAATAGGTGCTTCTCCATTCAGAGGCCTGCTGAAAACAATATAAAATGTATTAACACAGTTTTTAACACAAGGAAGAAAAAAAAATGTATGTCTGGATAACATTTCATAAAATGGATCATAAAGAAGATACAATGGGGAGGACAAAAAAGATTTAGGAAGTTGTCACAATCTATCAAAGATACCATCAGGGCATCACAGCCGTGGACAAGTCTGTGAATTAGCCACACTAGAGACTCTCTTCAAGCACATACTATATGCAAAACCCAGAAATGTCAGGGTTGTTGCTAATTTTTATTCTAAAAATATCTTTTGACTGTTTTCCTAGTAGGAAAAAATAATATTTGGAAACATGAGCCAGTATAAATTGTTAAGCCATCAAATTGTTAAGATTTGATTTTGGTCTGTTCAGGAACCTTCATCTGATCTATGCAGAATCCTTTGCCCTGTGTCCTCATCATATCAGTGCATGTCACACTAAGTCATGCAAATAGCGCTTGTCATCTTATATTTCTTCTTTAAGCATCTCCCAAGTGAAAAACTTTCACAAAAATTAAGAAAGCTGAAGAAATATGTTGGGTACCTTGACTGGAAGTGAGTGCTGCAGATTTCAACAAGTTCTAAAAAAGCACTGACTCCTCCAGAAAAAACAAAAATGGCTATAAATTCAGGGGTATCTGAGTCTCTGACTAGAATGAGGAATAACGATTAGCACTGCCCATCCCACACAGACTATGGAAAAATACTGTTTTGTCTATTTAGAAGTTTTGCTTATTGCAAGATTTTTGTGGCAATTTTTTTTAAAGTGTTCTCTTCATCTATAAGCCATAAACAACAATGCAAAAGGAGTCACACAATGAACTCCCAACCTTGAGTAAAGTGTCTCCTTGAGAACCAGTAACAACTCTCCAGTGACAGTAGAAGCTTTCTGCAAACCTGTAGAAATAAAACAAAAATATTCATATTAGAATTGGATTACACATTTTCATCAAAACATTTCATGAAAGCCTGAAACATTGCAAAGGTGTACTGATTTTGCTGACCTTTTCAGTAGAAATTACTTCAGATGCACAAGTTTCTAACTCTTCTACAGAAACAGAAAGGGGGCATAGGCAGACAAAAAGAAAAGACACTGCCCTTTTCAGCCTGAAAATAAGCTTCTTAGGACAAATCTATTTTGGAGGGAAAAAAAAATTACAAGGTCAGATTTCCATTAGAGTCTATAATAACAATGTTATGACCACAGAAAGGAAGAATAACCCTGACTCTTGTTTAGAGAGCCCTTAGGGCAGATGAGAAGCAAATGACACTCAGTCATCGGTGTTTGCAAATATACATATGTAGGGTGTGTTTTAGAACAATTTGGTTGCAATGCAAAGCAGGTATGTAGCCCTTTTGGTTACTATCCTTAATAATATAAAACCATAAAAGTATCACTTAAGAAAACAGAAAATGAAAAGAAAGAAAAGGAAAAGTGTAGAAAGAGTTTTCACAGCTGAGCCATTTGTGTAAAGACTTTGGCATGTTAAAGAGCATTATCGGCTTTTTATCAGCCCTTTCCCTGATACTGTAGCTTGTAACCTGAGGTGCCAGGTGTTCACACCCTCTGCCCCTGGCGTGAACCTCTGCACCTACTTTGCACATCATCAGCTTGCACCCTGATTGTTTGAGCCATCAACATTCCAGTCTCTGAAAAGCATTAAGAATTACAAAAATACAAAAACAATTACAAGAAGAGGAAGAAGCAGAAGGAGAAGGGTAACAGTGACAATAACAGCAATAATAAAACTCTAAAGCTAATTATTCAGCCATGTTTCTGACTTGTTTGGTATTTTGGTTTGGTTTGTTGTTTTGGGGCTTTTTTGTTTGATTGCTTGTTTGGGATTTATGTTTACTTGTGGTTTGATTTGTTTGGGAGGTCTTCATATTTGACTGCAACTCCCTTTTAGAGAGAGAATTTCTGTAATAAGAGTGGGAATAATTTCCTTTTATTTCTTGACATATTTCATATCCTGTGATAAGACGATAGTGCTAAGAACCATAATTCTCTTCCACTCGTCTATTCACCCCTCATTTACTGCACTGTCACTCTCATTTATAGCAAGAATTAAAGCTAATGATAAACACAGAAGACAAATAATTAATAAATTAAATAACCAGTATTAGAGATTAGATGGAGATATTTTATGAACTGTGAAGAAGACTCATCATTTTTAGTGGCTGAAAATTCATGTTCGTTTTTTTTTTGTCCTAATGAGAATATTTCTAAGTCACTGAAGCTACATCTCAGTTAAAATATATCAAGAGAAAGTTATTAAGCAGTTTCTTGTTGTCAGTTTCACAGCACTCTCAAGCTGTGTTAAATTTATCACACTGTTAATGTATCAGTGGAAAGCCACAAGGAGTTGACTGAAAGGATTCTACTGCAATTAGCCTTCTAGAGAAAAAGCTCCTCTGAAACGGTTGGTTTAAAAAAATCAGCTAAATAGTTATTTCCTGTAAAATCCTGATGAACTGCACCTTGAAGACAATTTTTGCTAAGGACTACTCTCCAGCAAACTCCATAATTCGTTTTTTGCTTCTGACTTGATTTTTGGTGTGAAATAGGAAGAAGCACCATTTAAGAAAAGATATTTTGGGACATTTTGAACAGAAAACTCTGCATTTCTTTTTCAGTAAATATAGTTCTGATGAATTATCCTGTTCTCTTAGAAAAGCATGATTAGATTCTAATACCTGAGTTTTTTAGAGTTTTAGGTTTGTCAGATAAATCTGAGGATCTGAATCCAAACACTCTAAACAGAAAGGCTAGCAACTGATTTTTTTAATATGCTAATACTTTTGTTGTGATAAAAAGAAATAAAAATTCAAAATTTAGACAAAAATGGAAACAAAGCTTCCATTTCCAAAGAAATATTTGTGTTTCCTCTCCCTGTCTCAGCATTTTTTGATATTTATGCAATAAGAAGCAGAAAATTGTAAAGATTTCACAGGGAAGAAATAGCAAATCGTCCAATAAATCATCCAAGGTATCCCGGTTATCAGATCACTCTAGTACACATCTCAGCAATGTTTATCAAATATACTTGCTATTATACATTACATTAGCATTTTTTCTATGCTCTACCAGAGCAACGCTTCTGCAGCAAGGAGCAGGGACTCTGCCATGGTTGTATTCATGCTCAGATTAGGAGCATCACCAAGCTACACACTGATATCTTCCACTCATTCTGCCTTCCAGAAAAAAAATAAAAAATTGAAGTTTCCAAGGCCGTGCAATAAGTCAATGCCTGTATAGCTCTCCAAATTATTCTCCCAGTGATTCTTACATACACACTTTCCATGGGTTAAGCAACTTAATGGATTGGATCCCCTTTTGTTTTTCAAAATGTGGAATGCAGAGGATGAACAATGATGTGCAGAAATTTTATTAGTTTTTGTTTAGATGGTCTCAGGTCTATGTGCATTCATCAACTGCAAGAACTGGTCACTCAATTTTTAGAGGTGCTACATTTGTATTACCTAATGAGGCATTAAAAAATGAATAAAGGAATAAGGAGAGATTGAGGTAGAAACAAACACAATCAATATAATTCAGAAACTGAAAGGCTGGTTCATGCCAATATTTTACTTAGACAACTGCAGATTGATTTGCCTGTATTAATTGATATTCTCAGACATTAATATGACTGAAAATATAAACTATTAGAGAAAACTATAGTATATAATATGGAATTATTTATATATTTATAAATATATTTATATAATATATGAATTCAGCTATTTATTTATGAGGATTTTTTTTTTTAATTTTTCCCTTAAATATTTGAGATTCAGAAAAAATAATTTTATTGGATGCTAGTTATTTTGGGAACCTAAGTTCTTCCTGTGCTGTTACTCAGGCCTGCACTACAGAAACATCTCGATGTCCCTCTGTTGATTTAAATCAGTAACACACACTGCAAGGATGAACTGAGCATGGACACAGAACCTGCCCTGATGGTTCTGTTGTTTAACCCCTCACGTGTATCTGCGCAATTGGTGTGCTCCTGCCAGGCTTGAGAGACAAACGTGGTGTCTCTTTCTTAGTCTGCCACGCATTCTGTCTCCAAGGATGATCTGAGTGTCCAAGTAAAGATTAATTCAAAGTTAAGGGAAGCCATCTCATAATCTTGTACTGACAGATAGCTTTGCAAAGTTTCTCTTTTCTTGGGCTAATATTCTAATGAGAAAAGTGAGAATTCCAGAATCTCTCTTCATCTTGTTTCACAATAAGAGGCTATTGTTTGAACTCCAGCAGAAGACTGAGACTAACATATTTGATGCTCAAACTATGTATTTAAGTCTCAGGTTGCAAACATTTAGCGACAGATTTATGATTGCTGAGAGGTTATTTTTATTTTATTCTTATTTTTTTAGCTCTTGGCAAGCATCAAAGAATTTACTTGGTATCTACCATCTCACCCTCATTAAATTGCAATAGACAGATTCCTGAACATTCACTTGATATTACAATTTTCAGTTATTAGTAATAAATACTGACATCGGTGTCCTTATATTTAAATCCTGAATGGAGTAAAATTTTATGGAACAGCAAACTCATTAATTTAGGAATTATTGCAATATTAAGCTAGTCAAAGTACAATGTCTCTTTATAAAATTATCTATCTGACCAGGCTGGTTAAACCAATACTGACTTACTCAGCTTATTTTACCGAAGTATCTATATATGTCCCTCATTTTCCTTTTATTTATTTAGTCATTTATTTGAGCTTCTACTTACATGGTAAACATTTTTATCCTTCAAGAAATGGAAACTCTAGGGTAAAAATTGGCTACACAGGATGCATTTGGGATATTTGGAGAATCCTTTCTTCAGTTCTGACAACCCTAGAGTGAAGACAGTCGAAGTCATATATTTAAGATGATTTAAAGAAGACAATTGGTTACAGACTCTCAAATTGGTAAAGATTCTATAGTAGTACACCATTGACATATTCTATGCAAATAATTTAAATTTTGCCAATGGCTAAAATCAATAAAGAACCTCAGAAGAATATTGTTCATTGAGATATAACTGTTTGGGGGGTATTGACATTTGTGACAAGAATGGATAGAAGAGAAATAAGCCAATAAAACAGAGTATCATTGTTTTCTGGTATAGAGTAAGATGTTTCTACTCTTCTACATTAAGAGTTTTTAAAGGAAAAAAACAAAACAAAACAAAAAAAAAACAACCCCAAACTAAACAAAAAGTCCCACAAAACACAATCTACAATAGTTAAAATAGAGAGCCTGTCAAACTCAATATTGAAACTGCTGTGAGGAGGTAGAACCCTTTTTCCCAAGCACATCTTCCATTAACATTAGATGATGAGTGATAACTCTTCCTTTCAAAAGTTTTTCTCTGACTCTATGACTAGTGAAGAAAAAAGCGAAGAGCGAAATTTTGTGCTGAAGCCAGCCAGAGCTTAGATGGGATTAGAGCATTAAAATAAAAGATTAGCAGGATTTTAGAGAGAAATACAGTGCATTTTATTACAATTAAAAGCCTAGTTTACACAGAAAAAAAATGAAGCCAGCAAATTGACCTTTTCTTGTTTGAAATATCTTCCAAGTGAGACAAAGTGTCTTATGCCTTCACACACCAAAAAAAAAAAAAAAACCAAACAAAAAAAAACAAAAAAAACAACCAACCAACCAAACAAACAAACAAAAAAATAACCAAAAAAACCCCCAAAAAACCCAACCAACAAAAAAAGGATTTCCTTCAATTTCAAATTGTACAGCAAGGAAGTGAAAAATCACCTATAGTTTTAAATAACTTAATGGCTATGATTTATATGGTGTTGTTTATTTTGTTCCCAAATGGTCAGGACACTTATCCATGTTATAAAATATTACGTAGATAATGTGACTGCACTACTATAATTCTTTTTGCTCCATTTAATTTTCTTACTTTTCTGCTCTTTTTATGACATTTTTGCATGTGATTCCTCATATCATTACATATGGTGCAGGTTAGCATGAAGATAACAGGGCCCCATTCCTCCATACCCTTGAAAAACTCACTGAAATATTTTTCTCTGTCTATGCCCTATTAGCAGCACATTGTATTGTTAGTAACAGCAGCATCACACCATTGATGTTTGAGAGAACAATATCATAAAAATAAAGAACAACATGTTTTATTTGCTGCTCAGAGTACTAAGGAGGAAAGAAAGTTTAGTTAATATGGCTCAGAAAATTGGATGGGGGGAGAAAATTTTGCAAAGGAACCTTTTCCAATATACTTCATTTCAATTGTAGCCAAAGTAGTCATAGGTTAGTCCCTATCAGTTTGGAGATAATCAGCAAAATCCCCAAATCTTTACATCATACCTTGATAATGAATGATCTAGACTGGTTTTGTTTTGTGTAATAGACTTTGAAAATTCCATTGCCTTACAAGTACACACACATGTGCCCCTGCAAAAACGTGAACTCTCACATACCTGTGAGAAACTTTTCACCGAGAGTCCCCAACAGCTAAGTATATAAAAAATATCCCTTTGATACATAAATCATCATACAGGACATGTGATGAGTGCAGTCTAGCAGACATGTCCAGAGAGTGATCTGACATATTAGATAGTTTTTCTTTACTGTTATAGATTATAATGATGCCTTCTCATGTAAGTTTTTTATATTCCTTAGGTTTCTCATACAGATGCTCACTGCATCCTTTTATAAATTCTTTAGAGCTCTTCTGTATTTCCAGCTCTGTCTGTACCAACTCATACCTCTGTCACGGATTCCTACAGTATTGATTAACTTCCTTGATATATTACTGTGTTTTTTCTTTCTTGTATCTATTGCAGATTAAGCTGTCATTTCTGTGGCTTTATATTTTCTACATTTTGACATGTAGCAAACTTACCTTGTCTTAACTTCATTGAGTTATTAGTTTTCTTTAATCTTTTCCTTCAGAAATGAAATTAATTGGTTATTTGTCTTTTGCCATTTGAATGGCATGACACAAAGGCAAGAGATTCACAGATTTTTGCGTCTGGCTTTTTTTCACCTTGCATATATTAAGACAACATACAGATTTTTACTTTAAATAAAGAAGTTATATGTATACAAGGTTCTCATATAATGATTTATTACATTGCAATAATCTAATATTATTAGAAATAAACAACAAAGAGTACCAATGGTAAGAGAGATACACAGATTTTTTTGCAATCACATGGAAAAATTGCAAATGGAGAAGAAAAATATACTTTAGTTTGATTTAAGTTGCAACAAAATATATCATAAATTCATTAACAACCTTTAATTTATTAAAGAGAATTCACAGTAAATAGGAACAGAAATGGACAGAAGAAATCTTGGTTTAGAGCTGCCACTCAGAATCCAGTCCTGATGTGAACCAAAACTAAACAAGAATTACTGAAGTCTCAAAATCATGTATATGTTTTATATGACAGGGGAAGTTTCAGAGGGAGCAAAAATCTAGCACATATTATAAATGATCCATGAGAAGAAATACATGAATACAAGAAGCTGTGAACCTTACGACTCTAAAAATAATACAAAGCACAGAAAAAGTCTCAAACATTGAAAAAGCAGGTGTGCCTTCCAGGGCTGACAACTGCTCAAATGCTTCTCCAGTACTGAGCTACTGTCACGTTGAGCAACAAATTCAAAGTGCTCAGAGAGTGCTTTATTTGCAGCGAAGTTACTGAGGAGCTGGCAGTAGCTACCAGTGCAGCTGTGCAGTCTGGCAAGGCAGCTCTCCACTGTGCCCTTGCCTGTCTGCAAGTCAAGGCACATCAGCACTCTCTGAATGCAAAAGGTTCACCCGAAGTGAAGGATTCAGAATGTAGCATAAGTAAGAAATGCCTCTATGCTAGCAACACATTAGCAAATGCAGTGAAGGCTTATAAACCAATAAACAAAGAAATGGAATCTGATTTTTTAGAAACAGTTTATCTTCCTACCCAAACCTCTACTGCATACACAGACAAGCTAAACTCTTGATCAGTAGTTCCTGATATAATTTTAAAACTATTGATACAACACCCTCCCTCCCTCCACCAAAGCCACACAGAACAGGAGCACCAAACAATCCAAACGTAGAAGCCAAAGGCAGTTTGTCGTACGTTGTGGCTTAAATAATATTAATAACTTCATCTTTCAAATAAATTCTATATCAGAGTGCTTGCTAAAACATAGTACTTACTTTATTTTAGGTTCAACATTGATCATGGAGATTAACAGCCATGGCCACTATCTAAGTAAATTTTTGCTGGTTCTCCCACCATTCTAAAATAGTCATTTACAAATGATACCAAGGTTCGATGCAAATTTGAGTCCCAGAATGCCATATGGGAGAAACAATCCTTACTCACTGGATTTAAGAGATCAGAGGTTTTGGGCCTCGCTGATGAAGAACAGCAGAGCTGTCAATATTGGCACAACCAGAAATAGTATTATAGATTGGTATTATACATCCTGAGCCTTGAATTATTTGGCTTTCTAAAATCATCTTCCCACTACATGCTCAGTATTTCACAAAAAGAGGATTCTGTGTGAACAGTGGTTATTTTCCAGGAATTCCATAAAGCCAGCAAGTCAGTTGCTCTTCCCTCAAAAACAGTAATGTGGACTATCACTAAAACACCTATTCTGTGTCTGAAATACAATAGACCTGAAAGCATTGGGGGAGTCTCAGCAAACTGTCTGTCTGAAAAACTAGAAAAAGCTGGTGTTTTTGTTTTCTAATTTCATCTCTTTTTGAATTTACTCACTGGCTAAAGTTTTCTAGCTTACTCTTTGTAATGGAAAAAATGTGCCTTGTAGTTTTATTTTGTGATTTTCCTACAGCTTTCGTTGCACGTATTTTAGAGGAAAGACAAAAATGAAGAAAAAGCTAAACCCAAACCAAACAAAACCCAAAACAGCCATCAAGATACTATTTTAGTTCTTAGCTACAGTAGAGCAAACCCCCAAGAACTTAAATGCATGGTATTTGAATGCAGATAATCAAACTCTAGGCTGTCCCATGGAAGTTGTCAAATACCAGACCTTCATCTGTACAGCTGTTGGTTAAAGGATGATCATGGAAATACATTATTTTTATATTTAATATTGCACCTTTCTTTGCAGAATGACTGGGGAGAGGGGCTGTGGGGAAGGATATTGGGCATTGTGTGGAGAAAGCACCTCATGGCACTACATCTGACTGGTCAGAGTTACTGACCTGCAGGTAAAAACAGCAGTCTCTTTTCTGCCCAGTAACTTGAGTGGCACTGACCAGAACTTATGCATCCATTAATTACACCTCCAGCAGGCACAGCCAAGGACCATCAAGATTTTAAAAGAACTAAATTACCTACCTATTTTAATCCACATATTTTAACATTTTTGCAGTGTATAAATACTTTTTATTAAACCTGAAGAGCTTTGTCAATTCTCAACTTCTGTAAGAATTTCAAAATTTTGATCTTAAAACTGTGCATTCTTTTACAGTGCCACTGCATGGGACCCGTACAAAAAATAATAACCCACGGAACAAAATAAGCAAAATACACCCTGTTGTTTTCCACTTCGTGCTTTCCTTCTTTTTTATTAATATTTATGTTAAATATATTTTCCCAAAGTAATTTGTAGTAGAATATAACCCTCTACTTTGTCTCTCTGTGGGTACATCACTTTTACTGTAGTACCTTCACAGATATCTAACCACAACTGTGTAGAAAATTATGCTTGATATTTGAGAACTGTTTTCATTCAGATTAATTTATCCCCTCAATTCTCTTGTGAAAACAATCACAGTGAAGACAAACCACTGAGTGATTTAGTTTAAACCACAGGTGCACCAAATCTTTTTACTCTGCCTGCAGAGAGATATTTGAATATCCCCATATCCATTTCAGTAACAGTAATTGGTTTATAATAGCAGTCTTGGACAAAATATGCATGAAGTTTTGAAATCAATTGAAAAAAAAAAAGATCTGCTGTTTGTCTTGTGGGGTGGTTTAAAAAGAAATAACTTTTTTTTTTAAAAAAAAGAAAAAAGAATAAGCTTACATGATTTGTTATGTAAGACATACATTAAATTTTACTATAACGTTAAGATAGCCTCTACAGATAATTCTGGAAAGACAATATACTGCCCCTTTTCTTTTTGTCTTGCATCATTCATCTTTAAAAGGCTTAATTTGTTGCAACATTTTAAAGAATATTTTGAATTTCACTTTGGCTTTAATCTACTACAGAGAAGACATGCATAATTAATCAATCCTTATTTTGTTTCAGTAATGATATTTAAATTCATAACTGCTTCAAATTATTGTTCCAGTTTGCTTGCACTCTGAAAATACCCTTAGAAAGCAAAGGAGTAAAACTAAACTCTAAACAATTCGGAAACAAATTAGGAACTTTTATTCCATACTGTTACTCTTTGTTGAATGTAAAAAATACTGCTTGAATGACAATGTACCAGATACAAGTTTATCTGGCATTTGTTTCTAATTCATGTAAAAAAAAAGGTTATGTGCAAATATTTTGTCTTTCCTGTCTCCCCCTTCCCTTCTGTCTCTCCCACCTTCCCAAACTTGAAACCTTCAAACAAAAAAAAATTATTAATCTTTTGATCCTTGTTGAGCTCTAAAAATTGTTGTCAGTCTTTGCTTTCAGGTCTGCAAGGTTCATGATTCCTTCTTCCACAGCCTATGACTGCTGTGACACATTGCTCTGGTACTGTAAGCAACATCAACAGCCAACTATCACAGTCCAAATAGTGAAATTTATAATTTCAGTGAATAAAATTAATTTGTACAGATAAAACAAACTATGTCAGTCAAGAATGGACATGTAAAACCAAAAATGCTTCTGAAACTTGACTGCAACTTTATTAGTCAGGATTTCTTACTGACCGTTTAAGCCTGCTGATTATTAAGAGACTTTTAAAGAATCTTGTTAGAAAATTTCATGTCTATAGCATATCTGATGGCTGGGAGTCGTGCAAGTGGAAAATTTATAGAGAGGCTTGTTTTCTCTGATTCTATGTTTAAAAACTCCTGCATTACTGTAGTCATATAGTAAGGTTACATAAATAGCATTGTACATACACTAATTTTGAAGCTAAAAAGAAATAGGAAAAGTCATTATAATACAATAGGAAAAAAGCCCACATACATTGGGAAAGTGGCAGATGGATCTCATGATCTATAGTTAGTGAGTCCTGTGCCATCAATCAGACTGTTTAGGGAAGCAGTGTGGCATTCTGCAATACTTCCTTTCCTTGCTTCCTAGGCATGCTTCCCTTTTAGGTTGTTTGCCAAACACATTTAATGTTTCAAACTGATCTGAAGTGCTCAGATACTACAGCAGGAAACAGAGTCCTGAAAGTAATCCAAATCCCTATTTGTATCACTGTGCATCAGTGCCTTGTGGTTTAAAACATTAGTGCTTTAATTAATTCTGAAATAGTAAACACCATGAGCACAGAGCTGAACATTCTGCTTAAATTCTGAAGGAGTGAAAATGCAGTAACTAATGGAAACTCCTGTTTTCTTAGCGTATTTAACTATCGTAAATGAAAGGCACATATAAAGACATATATGTGTAAAAGTAATGTATATTAGAAATAATTATCTGTGTATCTCTGAATGACTTTTAGATATTGGTTTAATGCAAGGACGATGAGTCTGGGACTACAGACACTCAAGCCAATCATGGTTTGGCTTGGTTCAAGGTATTTTAATTGTTAATGTGAGTGACTTTCAGCTCTAAGTGTTGTGAATGTAGAGAAACAGGAATTTCATATTTTAATTTTCCTTGACCTACTATAGACATCTAATCAGGCTGGTTAGGCCATGTCACAAAAGTACCTGGTTTTCTACAGTGAGGACAATGCCCAAATGCAAATTGCAGATATGCAGTTAATTAGAATCAATATTTCTCACAGTTCTTTAATCATATCTCTTACCATTCAGGATAAGTCTCAACTAGTTTGAGGTGTGCACATATTTACAGTCCACAGATTACAACTGATCCTAGTGGCTGCTTAATAAAGGTGTTAAGAGCAAACAAAATTCCAGCTGCCCCCGGCCATTGTTTCTTTCTTTTTTATTTCACATTTATTCTTCTGAATATCACAAATTGTGGAAATCATCTGCCAATATTATCATCACAATATTGTCTTAAATATACTTCCAGAAAACAAGTCTATGATAACATTAGCAGAAGTATAAGCAATTAAATTGTGCTGTAAGACTGCACATAAAATTTAGGTCTTCTTTACCAACAATGCACTTGCACAAGCAGAAATGAAGGAGGAATATCCATAAAGAGCAGCCAGACTAGTTTGTTTCTTTCACAGGATTTAGTCCTCTGCTTTCAGGATTCCAGAGGACTGGGATTGACCACATCAGGGCAACATGGGCTGGTGCTTTATCTGTCCAGTGTCTTTGGCTCTTAGCACAGTGAAAGTATTTCCTCATTAAAGAATGAAAAATAAGATGAAAATGAAATAGCAGAAAATTCTTGTTGCCTTCATCTATAATCTGGACTTCTCTTCATTCCTACATCCACAAATATGGAAAAGCTTCTGCATCCCAACGAATATCTCTTCCCTGTCTCCACTTGGAGACATTCCTTTCCCATTATCAGCCTAACCGTTTTCTCACACGCCCAAAATTTTCTCTACTGCACCTCCAAGTATTGCTGACCAACTTCAAATCTTTGCAAAATCTGATTCCTAAATCTGCAGCTTTAAAGCAAATCCATGTTTTTCAAGAGGGCATGGACAAAATGCTTATTAATAACAAAAGCAGAATGTAGTTCTTGGACAAAGGCTAGTTCAAGTAATATCATCACTAAGAAGAACTGGAAGAAGCTGAAATTGCTTTGTCATTATGAAAAATGCATTTCAAAATGTTTCCTTGTATGCATTTTAAAATTATTAGGAAGAGTAAAAGTATCTCTTGCAACAATTCTTACAAAGCTTTTTCGTGTATTGCTAAAAACGTTGCTGTAACGTCATTGGACTAAAATCCTATCAACTTAACTGACTGTTTTATTTTTTATACCAGTATCAAAGCTGGCACAATTGTCCACACTTTGTCCATAACAGAGCTGATGGAGTGAAATTTTCATCAAGTCTCTAGCTATGAGAGAAAATCTTTATGTTGAAAAAATGTATCATAAAACATATTGTGTCATCACCTCAATATTTTGTTTTCTAGTACAACCCCCATTTTGAGAAAAAGAAGGAAGTGTTTTATAAGCTTGCTTTAATAGAACTGAATTACTTATGCTAGAAGGAACTAAAGTGTTACCTAACCAAGCTGTTTATTTTTTGTTCTACACATATGGTTGAGGTCTGTGGCTGATTTACAAAACTGTTACTTAGAAATAGTCTGTCAGCACCTTTCAGGTGCAGACTGAGTGGGTTCTGAGAGATACTAATTTATAATCAAGCTGATGTCTTATAATAAATGACATATGAATGTGACATTATGATTATTGCCATATTTCTACTATTTGGTCATGATATAATTTATATTGATGAGAAATCCTTTAATAATTTGGCTTTGTGGACAAATAATTGGCATCCACTTGAGGAAATGTTCAGAACTAATTGTGCAATTAGCTACATTTTCAGGAAATCCCTGCACAGTTCCCAAGGTTTAATTAAAAAATTCCACAGCCTAATGCCTTTTTTAACAATGTTGAGGACTAGTTGTAGTGTTTACTCAAAGTAAAGAATAACATCTAGTTCATATTAGAATTTTCAGAATCAGTCTTTTTTCAGAGAAACAGTTACTTAAAGTTTAAGGAAAATATCCTTCAAGGATAAAATTGTCCCTTTTTCTCAGCAAATACCTGTATTTAGATTTTACAGGTGAAACAGCATTCCCCTGCACATTTGGAAAAATCTTATGGTGCAACATCTTAATGGAATCCGACTTCTGTTTAAAACATAATTCTGCCTGACCTTATTTAAAAGTGTCATTTAACACTGATAATAACAAGTCTGTGGTAGGACCTTATGTGTATCTTCCCATTTGCACTTGCAATTAAATCAAATCATGCTGTACTTTTAGGAACTGTTTATCTATTAGCTCTTGTTACCCTGCCTTCAATGATCTGGAGTGTCACATCCCACTGAAGGGACAAGGATGATCAATATGAAAATAAATGTTCCAATCTAAGATCTCTTTCAATGGCAACTATAACACCTCATAATGTTTCACTTTAAAGCACATATATTGGAAGCATGAGCAAATATTTATAGCTAACTGGGTAATTAAGCAATTTCAGGATCAGTTCAAAGTTCAATACCTGATGGTGTTATGATAGCCTACTGATGCCCCAAATCATACATTATAGTGTTTAATCCTGTGTCTGTTTCCTGCATTTTTTGTTTTCCTTGAGAGATGCACAAGTGATGGCGACCTAATGAAGCATAGGTTTTTGCTACAAAAAAACTTCATTTATACGAGGTCTGGTTGCAGAACTTCTCTTTTAACTAATCATGTCTTGATGTAAATTGGAATATGCAATATTCCGATTGATAACCTCTCCCAAGAAATCTCTGGATAAATTAACTAATTTTTTTTTATATTCATATTTTTTTCATTATTGTAGGATATATCAATAATATATGAAAAGTGTATTGAAGATAATTTTTTACACTGTTCTTAAAATTCAAGCTTAATAATGAGAAAGCATATACTTCCTTTAAGTTTTGATAGCAACCTCACATTTTCTTTGCAATAAAGCATACAGAAACACCGAGCTAAAATATACCTCCATATTTGTATTATGTTTAGCTGTGAAACTCTTTAGGCAACTTTTATTAAAGTTTCACAGAATGCTTTATCTCCAGTGAAGAGATATTATATTTGATATATTTATTTTCCAGTAGATATAGAGAAAAAAATATAATAAACATTTTCAATAATCATAAAATTCACATAGATTTTTTTTCACAATACTCACTCAGAGACCATTATAGAGGTTAAATCTGCAGTCCAGCAAGGGATGACAATGAAAATTTGGTTAAAAAGTAAAGTAACTTAGGTTGTTGAATCTGTAACACAAATGTGTCATAACAATTTCTAAGTATGAAGATTAGTAATGGAGGATATAAGCCTCCAAAATTGCATCTTATCTTATATACATATTGCTCTTTTATAAATTGTTTTACTAGCATTGATTGCATCAGATTTACTATATAGATCAGGATTAATATTCTCCGGAAGAAATATGTTATATGAAATCAATTTTACTTCCTATATTCAGAAAATTTTCAAGCTCTTACACAAGCAAAATCTTTCAAATCATCTCAGCATCGTCTTCATGTTCATGAAACTTATTTCAACTAACTATGGCTCACCTGTGCCTGTAGAAGACAAAACTTTGCAAAATTACATTATAAATCATATCCCTTTTTCAGAAGTATTTCTGTGCTACCTTAAGAAAAAAAAAACATGGGCACACACACACACACATATATATATATTTATATATTTATATTTTTAAGGAAATAAGTTGGTCTTGATTTTATAACTGAGTCTTGTTCTCTAAATTCCCAGTGTTGTTTTGAGATTCTATTATTTTTGAGGCCTTCCTGTAAAAAACTAGGACCTTCGAATTAAATTTAAAAATACATTGATGTTCTTAAATGTTCATGGACACCAAAAATTTATAATAATATGTATGGGAAGCATTTTAAATTAATTATTTGTTATTTGTAACTGAGTTTTTTAAGAAATAATATGTGATAAGGAAAGGCAATTAATTTGGAAAAATTGATCAAATAATTCAGAAAAAAATGAAAAAAACATACTCTGCTTATCTCCACTGCTTTTAAACGGAACTAAGACAAGAACTGCAAAAGGCCAAAGATCAATTTTAGTTTAAGTTTTATTCTGTACTGAGTCACAGATATACAAAAAAAGAAGTCCTTAATAAACAAATGCTCTAAGTGATCTTGAAAAATGTCCCATGAACCTGCCATTGAAAAGGCAATGTGTGAATTCTCAAGCACAAATCTTTATTGGAGATCAGATCGTTTTATTTTACTCTGCCATAAACATGACTGTCAAACCTGAAATGTGATAATTTATTTCCTTTGCCTTTTCTTAAAAACTTAACCCTGATCATAATTTAAAAATGTGTAATGCAGTATTTCACAGTAAATAAATCTTCCCTTGTACAGTAGATAAGAACCAAAAATACAAGCCTTGAGTCCTGAAACACTTGCTGTGTTATCTGACAGTGTCAGCTGAAATGAGAACACAACTGTTACTGCCCACACAATGGCAGGTTCTATTTTGTTAGTTTACTTTCTGATTCCATTTTGATTGTTATGCAATGGCTTCAAAATGGCACCAGTTTGTATTACACAAGAAGAAAATATGTTTAATATTCAGTTAAAGAAATTTTATCCATTGAGCACTTACTATTTTTCCCTTTTAAAAAATATTTTGTTTTTACTCTTATAGCTTTTAACTCTTTGATTACTAAAAAATTACACCTTCTTTGTATAAATATTGTCACATTATTTCTTTCAATCATTTCTGCAAGCTCCTTGTTTGTTTATGATTCATTGTATAGAAAATGTCCCACCTGTCAAGGTCTGTTTTAATCTTTCCAGTTTCTGTCTTTTGCACATCTAGCCCTTTTCAGCTCGCATCTTGCACATTCTGGGGTTTTAAAGCTGATCCAATTATCAGTTAAGGATTATACTGTTTTAAGTTGCATGTCTGGACTAGTTTGAAACCTTGCATTTTGGTGGGAAACTCTTCCAAATTGTTTCACACAGATCCTGGCAGACTGATCTTTTAAAATAGTTACAAATCCAGCACTTAACAAGATAACATAAGCTTCTTGGGGTTTCTGCAATTTAATGCTGTGGCTTTTAATACCCAATGCCAGGTGCTCATAGAGTCTTACAATCTCTATTTCTTGATTGTCTCAGAGCTTTTAGATAGAAATTTTCTCTGCTGCTGTTCCTGAAAATCGTTCAAGCCTTATTTTTTTCAGTTCTGCTTTCAAATGATTGCATCTGTAAACAATTTCTTTATAAGCTATTTCTATTGTTGCATCTAAAAAGCTCTGTATATCTCTATATCCTCTGTATATTTAACTATAAAAAGGAATTCAGCTTTTGTTGTTCTTTGATGTAGTTCACGAAAATACTGTTTGAGCATAGTGCAAGCTCTAGGTCCAGGTACAAGCAAGAATTTAAATACAGGCATGTGTAGAATAACTTTACCTGAAGTTCCAGTGGCAGAACATAACCAGTGATGTAGCACTTGGAAAAAGCAACTGGATCAAGAAAATACCTCATTTTTTATCTTTAGTTAAGGGAATACATCTGTGATAAAAAGATGACCAAGAATTCTGTTCTTCAGAAATCATCCACATATTTGGGTCTTGATCTGAATGAAATTTCAGCTCGTCAGCCACTTGTTTGTTTTCAGCATATCATATAAGTTAATGTAAAAAACATATAGTAATTTAATGTAGTTATTCATGGTTCAACATAACAAAATGGGACATGTAAAAGAAGTAAGAGAGTAACTATTAACCATTTTGACAAAGCCTGGGCTTGCGGAATAAATAGGCTGGTACATCACAGTAAAATTTGTTAATTCTGATTCTTAAGAAGAAAAAAAAAATACATAAAAGCTTAAAATACCACCCAGAAGATAGCTAATATGGCTCCTCACAATTTTATTTAATTTGAAATGCTACATTTTTGGCTGAACTGATTTGAAGAAAAACAGGAAACTCACAGATTTCTTGTACATGGAAAGTCTTCAAGAAGAAATAGCCTTTATCTACCTGAGACTACGAATATTCGTGGTGGAATTACATCTTCTGATTTCTTAGTTTTATACTACACTCTGTATGTGCAAACACCTGGTGAAGAGCTAGCTAACTCCAGGAAAAAACTTTGAAGATTCATAATTCAAAAGGAATAGAAATCATCAAGTCTGTAAAGATGCATGAATAAAGCTGAAAATGAACTGAGACTCTTTTATACTTAAGCATTTTCAGACACCTAAGTTTTAGAGATGAAAGTCTTCAGTGTCCTTTGATGAACAGAGGGGTGGTCAGGTCTATCTCAAAGTAGGCTAAACTCTAAGCAGAATCTTCCAGGTTTTTTTTTTTTTTTTTTTTTTTTTTTTTTTTTTTTTTTAATTTTTTCCTGACTATAACATTCTTAATGAATGTGACATCTCATCCAGTTTCTCTGCCCTCTAAATCTCTTATTTTTTTTTTTTTTTTTTTTTTTTTTTTTTTTTTTTTTTTGTGCTATTAACCTATTTTTAGACCTGGAAGAAAATGTACTGTTTCCTTATAATCTACCAATTTCTTTTTAATTTTCCTAGTGGAGAATGACAATGTTCATTCAGATATGTCAATAAGGTGATTATGGAAAAGTCACTCACATTCTCTATTATGGATGAAGGAAAAAGGATGCAATTCCCCTTGTCCTCCTCCTCAACACTCACACCTGAGGACAACAGCAATTAGGACAGAAACTCTCATTTCTCAATTAAATAATATTTGTGGATCATGTCATTCCCATCTCCTTCACAGAATGCTGAGAAAATAATCACATCAGTTCTGCTGGTGGCCTTTTAATAGCCAGAGCATTTTAATGAGTTATTGAATGCTCTCCCTCAAAACCATCTTGTTCAACAGTTATCTCCAGGTGCAGATTACTTCCCTGTTGATCTGCATACTCTGACTTTTTGAATGCAGACATACTTTTATTGTATCTTATTAATCTGTGCTCCCTTTGAATATGTTTAGAAGACAAGCCTTTAATCTTACCACATGTCTTCTTGGATTTTTTTTTTTTTTAAATTTGCTGTATATTTACACTTTGCTTTCTTAACTATTTCCCCATTCTATTTGTATGATTTTAATAAAAAGTCCAATTCAACATATAAGAAATTAATAGAATTTCTCCTAAGGTGATTTTTCTTTCCTTTGTTTCTTCTGTTTCTCACTAGTTATGTTTTTTAATTTTTCTTCATGGTTTCCTTGCTTGTTAAGACATAATTTTAACTATCTTTGATAAACATTATAAAACAAAGATCTTGTCATAGTAATACCATATGCATATATATATATGCATCACACATTAAATTATATAACTCAAAAAAATGTTGATCTACATTCTGAGACACTACAAAAACAAATACCAGTCTTAAGGGGTGCTGCACTTAACAGAAAGCAATAGGTTCTCTGACCAATTCTCTCATTGTTTATGCATTCCCTGAACATGATCTTTTAAGATAATTTTTGTTCAATGTACAAAATGCTTTTTCTTTCTTTCCTTTAGTGTTGGTTCATTGGTTTTCTTAAATCACATGTTTTGTGAATTCCTCACAAATTATCTTTTTGGTTAAGGTTATTAAGGTTAGATTGTTGCAGTAATAACTAAAAATTTGCTGGGGCCATTTGTTGGCACTGCAGCCTTTTGTCAGCCTGGCCCACAGCCATGCCATTAAACTCTCAGACCCCTGAAAAGTGTGGCTTCTTGTAAACTGCCTGCTGAGAGCAGCTCCTGGCCTATCTCCCAAACTGTGCACAAGGGTTATTAGGGAGAGCAGTTTTAATGGAATAAAAGTGTACTAGGTGCTGCAGTTCAAATATATCTTGTCAGTGCCAAGTTTTATGACACTGTTTAATTTATTACTTATGATATAAATTTAATGTTTTAAAAGTGCCAAAGCATTCAACAACCACAAAGCACTTAGGGAATATGCTTTCTTTTTGTTTGTTTGTTTCTTAGAGAATTTAATGTTTGTTATAGAATTAATGTAACACTGTCTTCATAGACCAAATCAGCATCCCTGCTGAAAATTGTTCCATGGTATTGATGCACATCAAACCAAATTATATAGCTTTTCATGTCAGTAGCTGTGTTTTATTAATTCTGCAAGTTCTTTTGCTCTCTTGAAAGCCTCATATACTTAATAGTAGCTTTCAGCAGAGATTTATTGGTAGAGGCAATACATGGCTCTTAAAAATAATGCAAAGAATAAAAGGAGGAAAATGGAGGTTTGCCAGAGGAGGACTGCTTGATTCAAGATACCAAAAAGAAAAGTAATAAGTAAAGACAATGTTTCTAATTCTTTGTCCTGCCTTGCTGCTCGAAGACGTTTTGTACAAAACTGATATGTTTGGAAATTGAATTATATAATGTTTACTCATCAGTCTATGAAAAAGAAGTTACTTGATAGAGTAAAACTAGAATATTCAAGTAACACCTTTTCTTCTGCCATTCGCTAAGTCTGACAATCACCTGGTTTTAGCTGTCATTCAATGATGGTGGTCTAGATGAAGATGGTTGTCTGGTGTTCCTCAACATTGCATGGAAAAAGAAGGAAATGGAGAGAACACAGTCAGAACATAAGGCATCTCTCATCTTTTAAACATTCATTTAAAATCCCAATGTTTTCTTCATTTCTGTGAAGGAGATTTCAAAATTATGTTCAGATTAGTCTGTGAGAATCCTCTGCAGATGTATTATATATAATATAGGTACTAAGTACATATTTAAATCTCATTTACCTAATAGAATTTAAGTGTGACTATAACTGAGTTGTTGCTTAATGATTAGCTCTGAAAATGTACACATACACTAAGTTTTGGAACCTGGCTCTCTCTAGATTCCAAATATCCTGAGATATTCATTGTCTGTTCAAGGGGCAGGCTGAGTTTTCATTTTTTTCAAAATTAATTTTGGATGAATATTTTAAGGAAATTACTTAGAAGCCAGAAGGAATTAATGTTGCTGAAAGCAAAACTTTCCAATTTGATCATACTTGGATTTTGTAAGTGAAGCATTATTTCAAAGTGAGAAAGTAATTATATATATTTATCTTGACCTCAACAAGATTGTAATTTAGTTGAATACGTGTAGAATTTTTCTTATGACAAATGTAGCTTTGAATTAATATAATGCATTGATACACTTTTTATCCAATTTTGAAGTTTTTGTTTAAGCTATCATTTACTTATGAATTGATTTCTTTCTAGGCTTATTAGACTAGCCTTAGGGAGTTTTAACTTTGGAACAAATACTATCCAAGGACTGCTTAGTTCAACTGAATTGAAATGTAGCATGGAACATGACCCTAAATCATGTATGTTATAATTACTTTTGTTTTCACTTGTACTGCTTTTTCGTTTTGACATTACACTGAGCTCTCTTCCCAGTGGCAATAAAACTACTAAATCATCTGTTGTGACCTTCAATTCCATTAAAAAATCTTCCACTACCTGAATCTCTAAACATACAGTTTCTCGTGACCCTGCAAGCAAATTATACACTAAATGAAAAAAAATATTGTTCTTTTTTGAAATACCATATCCTTTTCTGTTCTCAAAGAAATTACAGATGTTAGAAGACCATTCTCCTTTAATTTATTTTTTTTTTTTATATTTTAAATATTGTGGCTAATTAGCTGCTTATTTTAAGAGAAAAATTTAGTGTGTGTAGTAACAATCTCACAAAGATCTGTATGAATCTTATTAATCAAATATATGCATATATTAAATAAAACTGTGTTTAATGATAGTTATTGATTGATTTTTGTCAGATTAACTATGTTAGATTAGACAAATAATGACTAAATTGAATGCCAGCTACAGAAAGCTGGCTGAATATAACTACCATTAGTAGTCTTATGAAAAAAATCAATTATGAAATAAATGCAACTATTTCCTAGATCTCTGCAACTCCCCAGAGGAAAAAATTATTGGTTGGAGAACAAATAATGCATAAAAGTAAAAAAAATACTAAAAAAAAACCAACCCCTCTATGTATTTTCAGGGAAGGAAACTGTCTCACATATCAAAATCTTACTGTACAAAAAAGAGTTTAATCCTGTTTTGATGGGAGTCAGTGGCAGAACACACTGATTATGAGGCAAGAAATTCAATCTAGCAGTCTGTATCAACTGCTGTGTTTTGATATATGTGCATTTTTTTTTGGCACAATCTATCTTAGATCACATTTCTTTCAGTTCCTGGAAAAGAAATGAACACACTTAATAGTAAAGAACAAAACAAACCTAACCAACTAATCAAACACAAACCTTAACAAACAACCCACTAGGTTTTACTATATGGTCTGCCATGATTGTATATGACATCTTGTCTTACTACATTTTTACTGGTGATACAATTATCCTTTCAGGGCTTCCAAAGGATCAGGTGAATTGGTTTTCAATAAGTCATAAGACATTAGAAAAGTTCCAGAATTGGAAGACAGCTAATGTGACGCTGTTTGAAAATGCTTACAGATGCATCTTTCTTAGCTATTGACTCACCAAAATATTGATCTTGGACAGAATAAGGAACACCTTACCAATGAAAAGATGAACAAATAAGTAAAGGACATAAATTAAAATTATTTCAATGAGCGTAGTTTATGGAAAAAAAAAACAAAACAAAACAAAACAAAACAACACCCTTTAGAACTATTTTGGTAACATTTTTGATACAGCTACTTTTTTTCTTTTTTTGTAATAATAATAGTTTTGATGTAATTCACTTTCATTATCACAAAGTACTTGATCTGCAACACATCACACACATCTCAGCAAAAGATACAATGGAATTTAAAATGACACTGCTTATGGGGTTTTAAAATGACTAAATGACTTGTATCTTAATGTAAATATACAATATAAATGAAGACATGACATTTTAGAAGATCATGATTCTTGGTTCTTAACCATTCATTAATTATTCTTAACAATGGCATGAAGAAAGTGATAATGAAGGAACAAGAGCTCACACTGGAAATGTAGAGGAAAAATATCTTTGACCTTCAGAGCTCTTGGACAGGTTCCTTGTTGAGGAACCAGATTCAAGGGGCTACAAGCCTGATTTTAATCAGGAATTGTACATGTTTTGGGTTTGTATGACCGAGTTTTGGTACCAGGAGGCTGCCAGCGTGGCTTCTGAGAGCAACCACCAGCAGCTTCTTACTTGTTCAGCAGAGCCAATGCCAGCTGGCTCTCAGGGAGATGTGCCCCTGACCAAGGCAGGGCCAATCAACACAGATCCTTCACAAGGTCAGGGTCAACTGGGGATTGATCATTCTCACAGGACACTGAGACCCCCTTGGTCCATCATCCACATTGAAGACAGAGGCAAAGGCCATGTAACACACCTCTGCCTTGTTCGTGTCTCTGTTTGTGAAGGGACTACCCTCATTCTGCAATGAGATAAACTTCCTCCTGCCATTAATATATCTGAAAAAGCTTTTTTTACCATCCCCCACATTTCTGTTCAACTTCATCTGCAGCTGAGCTCTAGTCACATGAATTTTCTCCTTATAGTGGCAAGCAGCATCTCTGCATTCTCTCCATACAACCTGACCTTGCTTCCATTAAATATACATTTTTCTTTTCCATCTTGTTTCCAAAATAAGTCAAGCCAGCCTTCTTCCTTATCTGCTTGATTTGCAACTTTAGGAATTGCCTGCTTCTGTATCCTTAGGAGATGATGTTTAAAAAGTGACCAGCACTAATGGACTCTTGCACCTGCAAATACATTTTTCCCGGGGGACTTTACTTACTAGTTCTCTCAGCAGCCTGAAGTCTGCTCTTCTGCTGTCCAGAACTGACATTATATACTGAAGTTAAAAAAAATAAAGAATACTGAACTCTTTAATTGTCTGACTGTACTTTGTTATGCAGTGGGTTATGGAGAGAATCCTTGGTTTCACAATACAGAAAGACATAAATAAGTCTTCACAGACAAGTTCCTCTTTTTCACTTAGGAGGAAGTTATTTGCTACCACGTTGAAGGGTAATGTAAAAATTTTAGGTTATGCCTTAGCTCTTGAAAGGTTTGAGTACACAAAGTAATGTAACCCATTGTAAAATGAAACTGATGTTTAACTTGTCAAGAAGCAATTTTCAGAGATGTATAAATGCCAGCCAGGTAGAAGATAATTGTAACTATTAACTTTTTAGAGTAACGTTGAAAATGCAACAAATTTGTTGATGCTGTTCATGTTTTGTTTTCATGTGGCTGAGTTGATAGCAAGTAAAACAAGAACAGCTTGATATAAATATATGGCTTATGTAAATCCACTTACCAAAATGCTTCTTGTCAAGGCTAAATTATTTTTTTGGTCTCTTGATTATATTATTCAATATATTTTCAAACAGTGAAATTTATAAGTAACACATGAAGCAAAAACTCATTGAAGAAAGCAAATTATTTTCAATGAATTCAGGTTCAACATGAAACATCAGTTTGATAGAACAAGACATATAGTGATATTGTATGAAATTTAATGTGTGCTTCATCCAGGTGCCTGGTGCCCCCAGCTTAGATTTTAAAATAGAAATCTGTCAGGAGCTGGTTGGATTGTTATGGCTATTCTGCACTATATTCTTGGGACATAATTGCATAGACTGCATTTATCTACTTTATCAACAGTGTTCAGACCAAGTATTTGCATCTATGTTGTGAACTTCAACTTCCAAAAGCTGCTGATAATATGTCTTTGAATTTTTCTCTTCAGGTAGAGGTGCAATCTTCAAAGATCTTTGGGAACCCCAAACTGTTTGGTGCAATATACTAGAATCAAACCCCCACACATAGTTAACTAGAAACTATCGTATAGATTGAGCAGCTGTGATTCCAATTATTGTATATTTGCGTCTGATAGCAAAATATCCACTATTTTCACAAGAGCACCTTTTATTTGAAGAGAAGCAGACTGTAGTCACTCATTATTTAACCAGCTTCCTCTACTCTTTTTCTGTTTGGGGTTGTTGCTTTTTTTTGTTTGTTTTTTCTTTGGTTTTTTTTTTCCCTTTTTTGGGTTTTTTTAATTGGGTTTTTGTGGGTTTTTTTTTTTTTTTTTTGGTTTTTTGTATTTTTTTTTTAAGAAATAGACAAGAAAAAAGCAAAATCTGAATTTATTCACAGAAAATAATGTTCTATCTTCCAGCAGCTCCTTAGTGTTCAGTAATATGACTCTGTCCGAACGCTCCTGTTTACCTTTGTGCTGCTGCCAATACACCCACGTAAAATTTGAAAGCAACTTCTGTTTGACCAAAAATAAGAAAATACTGTCTTGGCTCTGCAACATTAGGGTCATGTTTCTTTGCATTATCCAAACATTGAATATAATTTTTATTATAATGTTTATCAATAAGTAGAATTAAAACTCAATAATAACATGGTTTATCATTCAAGATAATTGCATTTTAAAAGCTATTTTAACTGCTTTGGAGGAATTGAAGGAAGAAGTCGCCTAATTCCAAATAAAGCCCATAGCAGGAAAACATGCAAATATGATTGAATTGTAATTGCCTGTTACTACTTGGCTATGTTTAGAAATATTTTTTCCCCTGAATTTGTTTGCAGAACTTCACACAGATTGGAAAATTCTAATTTTCAGTAGTAAGCAGTTTTTAATAATGTAAACATCCACAGAAAGGTTAAACAGCAAAACCAGAATGAGTCTGAACTCCTACATTTCAGAAAGTTAGACAGAAATTCTCCAAAGATGCAGTATATTTTTAATATTGCATCTATTTTTCACTTACACATTTTTCTGAGACCTGCTGTTTTCCAATTTTAGGAGCAAAAACCAGATTCTTTGGTTTTGTAGGTGAGGCAATGGTTCTTTGAGATGCTGTAACTAACTAACATATATTGTAAGGGGTTTTTGTTTGGTTTTTAACTCAGTTTTGTTTTGCTTTTTTTTTTTTTTTTTACAATTATTTTGGTAGGTACTTCTAGTTTTCTTAATTTTCAAATGTTCAGCTAATGCAAAAGATTCTACTGCTCTGATGCAAAAGTGGCCAGAGAGCTGGAACACCTCTCCCATGAAGAAAGTTTGAGAGAATTGAGGTTGCTCAGCCTGGAGATAAGAAGGTTCTGGGGATACCTTATAACAACATTTCAGTACTGAAAAGAGGCTTGTAAGAAAAATGGGCACATTTGAGATATGTGTTATGATAAAGCAAGGGGCAATGTTTTTTTAACTAAAAGAGGGTAAATTTAGACTAGATACAAGGAAGAATATTTTACTATGTAGGTGGTGAAGCAATAGGAATTGTTTTCCCAGAGAAGTTGTGGATGCTTCATTCCCAGAAATATTCAAGGTCGAATGGGCCTTTGAGACACCTGGTCTAGTAGAAGGTGTCCCCACCCATGGCAAGAAGGTTGGGCTGGAGGACCTCTAAAGGTCACTTCTAACCCAGACTATTCTGTTATTCTACAGTACTCTTATTCCACGGTAAAAGTCCAAGGTGACTTATCAATGAAAATATCTGAAGAGTCAATTTTCTAAAAATCACTGAAAAATACCTGCCTACAGAAACAAACATACATATATCCATATACTTGTTCACAACTGCAGATCTATGCTCAAAAATGGAGCAAAACAAACAAACAAACAAAAACCCGCAAAATGCTGACTGATGTAGGCTTGCTGGAAGATGTTTTATGATACCAAGGTTTTATGATGCTAATTCTATATTATGGAAGGAATCTCTGATTCACATAACACAGGATTACCTTTAGTTTTCTCATATCTTCTATAGAATGAAGTTTGCCAAAATTTTCTATATGACTGTAAAGAGATCAGGTACTTTATTCTGCCAGTAATAACTATAATTATTAGAGATACCACCTACCTCCTAGGAAGCATAGCATAAAGCAATTACCTACTGTTCCATTTTTATTTAATTAACCATGGGAGATGTAAAGCTTTCTGCCTTGAGTAATGATTATATGCTGCTTGTCTATTTTATCATCTCCATAGTGCAAACAACTTCAACCTGGATATCCTCAAGATTCAGAATTCAAGATTTCTTATTCTGACATTCTGAAAGAATTTTTTCCCCAATGTTCTCAAACAAATGCTTATATAAAAGTGGGAATTGGTTACACCACCCCAACTCCAACCTGAAGCACTGTGGAATCATATTTTGCCTAAAAAAAATGATGATGAGTGGACAAAAAATATGAATGAATTCTGCTAAATTACTGAAGCAGAAAATAGTCCATTTCAAAAGCACATGGAAACAGGACTTTTTTCTCTGAAGGAGGGAGAACTAAGGTTTTAGGCTCTCTAGAGAGAAGAATATAATATGAAAGAATTAATTGACCCCTGAGGAAATTAAACTAAAGATGATATGCCATACTTTATTGATTATGTGGTGGAAGTGTGTTCCTGTACACTGGAACTAATTAAATGTCCAGGATGACAGGATGAATGAGGGCACATAATTCTTGATAATTGTTAATAAAATTGACCTGATGTTTAAAAGTGATCCTGCATGTCCCTCACTTACCTGCACGTTCAGATCAATTTTTGAGACATTAGCTTTTTAAGTCCTTACCCACAATAAATGTCACATATGAACTTTCTTTCACTGAATAAGAAAGCAATGGGGGAAAAAGAAAAAGAGGCAATTTTGATTTGCCTAGAATTATACGTCTCTAGGTACAACACTGGCAGCATGTGATATGTGCCAAAATTTTGGATAAATAAATCCTTCACTGACCCTTCATATGTAGAAAAAGTTTCAGAACTGAAAACTACCAATATTTTTCCACATCTCTGTAAAGAGATATAGGGGAAAATAAAACATATATAGAGTTTTGCAAATTGCTATTTTGTCTTTCTTTTCTAAGAAATAAAAAATCAATTAAAATGTCTTCTTGACACAAGTCAGAATCTTCCTTTTAAATGTGTACTATTTTATCCACATTTATCCCATTCAGTGAATCAAACAGAAAGTGGATCTGTAATTTTGTGACTTGATATCCCTTCAGAGACTTACCTGTGAAAGGTAGAAGCCTTTTCATGTATTATTACATTGCACTACTGGATAGTTAAAAATTAGTGATTACAATTAATATGAAATATTGATAAAAACGAATATCTTCCTTTTATGAAATGCAGATTGACAATATTTTGAGATATATAATCAATGATAGTTTAAGTAGGGAATGAAAAAGGATAAAACTAACATCATATAACCAGAATAAATTTGAAGTCTTAAATATCAAACAGTTTGAAGTGTAATTCTTGGAAACATATTGAAAGGGCAGTCATCTGCTTTTTGTCTATCCTACAGCAATGGGAAATGCTGAGGTAATACTCTGGAACACCTTCTGTCAGTTTGGGAAAATAGCGTTAAAAAAAAAAAAAAAAAAAAAAAAAAAAAAAAAAAAAAGAAGAAGCAAAAACTAATATGAAAACACAATGAAATTTAAAAGGATTTTAAAGGTAAGAATGAGAAGCTACCTATGGAAATGAGAGATGAGGCAGAGATTTCATGAAATGGGGCTGGACAGCCATAAAAAAAATTAAGCAATCTTCATTTTAGGATGATGATCTGCCTTAGAGGATTATATATCAGCATGTAGGAAAACATTTTTGTTTTATTTTTCTCTTAATAAGCTTTTTTTTTTCTTTTAGCTTAAGTGAAATAAAGAAATAGTTGCTAGTTTTTATGTAATGCAGGGAACTTAGAACAGAAAGGGATTCTATGATTTCCAGGCAAAAGATAAATACAAAAAAAAAGATGGAAAAAGTAATGGGCACTTCTGTCTCCAGCAGAATTGCACTGAGCCGACAGTGAAACATCCAGAAAGAAATGTCAGAAGGCTGCAATGGATGATAGCCCAAGAGAGAAGATGTCAGATAAGAGAGGTTATGAAAGAGAGCTTCAGAACAGAGAAAGTCAGGGCAAAGATTTAGTCAGTGGATCTGAAGATGAAAGGGAGAATGGATGTAAAAATGGCAGAGTAAAGAATGGACTGGTTGTGTATTTTTGGGTTTGTTTTTGTTAAAAGCCCATAGTTAGAAATAGAGAGCATGTTTGCCACAAGAAAACAATTTTGTGGTAAACCTTCAAAAGAAACAAGATCAGAGGAGTAACACATTTAAAGGAGTCCTAGGAGCTGGAAAGAACAAAGAACTTGCAATTTTCTTTATCATTACATTTCTGTATTTGTATTTTTAAATCTTTTTTCAATTGTACTTTTCTAGAAAATCACAGAAGTGTGCTTCCACAAGGAAAAAATTTCTAAGAGAGATCTCATCTATCTTTCCTGTAAGAAAAGAGTTTTGGATTTTTTTAATGTAGTTAAAATTACACACCTCTACTAACATTGCCTACCAAGCAAAACTAACTTTTCTGGTAGTAACAAGTTTTCTGTGATTTCTTTTTTGTCTGGGAAAAGGAAAGAGTATAAAATAGGTATGAAGGGGAGATAGAAGAAGAATCAAGAGCTAACTGATCTTCTGAAATGAAGATTGATTTTAATGTGGATGAGATTATGATGAGATTATTTAAAATCAGTAATACTATTTGATCCCAGAGGGGTTTTGCAACAACCCTTTGCTATGTTCCCAAAATACAGCATCCCTAACTAAGTAGAATTGAATGAATGGCAAATGAGTTTTCCATTACATCTTCCAGTAAGAAGATGTAATTCTGGCAACTCTTATTTGGCAGCAATTCTTCCTCAGTGTCCTGTCATAAGGATAAGTAAAAAAATTAATTGCAGTTGTGTTGGTTTCAGCTGTGGTAGAATTGATTTTTTTTCACACTGGCTGGTATGAGGCTGTGTTTTGGATTTGTGCTGAGCACAGGATTGATAATACAGAGATGAATTTGTTACTGATGAGCAGAGTTTGCAAATGCAGAGCTTTCTGCATTTTGTACAACCATGCTGTGGAGGCGGCTGGAGTTGCATGGGAGGCTGGGAGAGGACACAGCCAGGACAGGTGACTCCAGCTGACCAAAGGGATATTCCAGATGTTATGACATCATGCTCAGTGTGTAAAGTGGGAGGAAGAAGGAGCAAGTGGGGATGGTTTGTAGTAATGGCGTTTGTTTTCCCAAATAAACATTGCATATCATGGGGCCCTACTCTCCTGGAGATGGCTGAACATCTGCCTGCTGGTGGGAGCAGTGAATCAATTCTTGTTTTTGTTTGTGTGCATGGGGCTTGCTTTCCCTATTAAACTGTCTCTATCTCCGCCCATGTGTTTTCTAACTTTTGCCCTTCCAATTCTCTCCCTGATCCTGCTGTTGGGGAGTCAACCAGCAGCTGTGTGGTGTTTACTGGCTGGGGTGAAACCATGACGCAGGTTAAAGTTGCAAATGAAAATATGTGGTGTCTGGAAATAAAATTAATGATGGGCTGAATGATTATTTCTCTGCTAACAGTCTCAAAGAGTATAATTACCGACCCATCAACTCTACAGAGAACTCTAACATGAAAGTGTTGGGTAAGGAAATCTACTTTACTTGAATTTTCTAGCCTATTAACTAATCATATGATTTTGTTTCTGCTTCATACAGGAAAAAATGCCCGTATTTTTTCATCCCCAAGGAATCTAATACAATCATTCCTGAACTGTCAAATTTCTGCAATTGATAAAAATTGATTAGATCCAGTGATTCCCAGAAAAACTGACACTCATTAAAATTATTACCTCTTTGATCAGTAAAGACGTACTCCAGTTTTCATGTCACTATTGCAGTAGAAACTTCCAGAAGGGATAGATAAAATATATTCATCCATATTTATATATCTTCATATATGTATATGCTATTTTTTTCACAGCCAGTTTGTCACCTATTTATAAGCCAATATTAAGGTGCCTGGCACTCAAAATGTACCTGCACTTGCCCAGTAAAATCTCATTATTTATCTTTGTTTGGGTGACAGCTCTAGAATTTAATAACTGAATTTCAGAATTTCAGAAATGAACTCTGTGAACAGAAAAAACATTTCTTAGAGTCTACTAAAACCAAAACCTGTTATGTTGCTTTCTTTCAAACATATTCCCACACACTGATGTTATACATGCAAATTGTCAAGAACAGACAGAAAAAAAAAACCTTTCAATATCTTGATTTGCAAATTAACACATGATGAATATGATATCTCTGAGGTGCTAGAGCAAGTTTTTTTACACGGATGAATTCAAGATCACAGTATTTTTTTTTAATATCAGATATTACAAATAAGAATATTTTCTGTGCAAATTCAGCAGTACCTTTGTTACTATTCAAACAACTTCTAGTTTTCCAGAAAATATTAGGAAGGTTTCTTTATCACCAGAGATTTGTCTTTGTGTGAGCAGCTCATTCATTATTGATGAAGATTGATTTAGCCTGATTACCTTCTCTGTAGCTGATAAGAATTCTGTACAACTCACCTTTTATATTTGCTGTAGGTGAGAAACTGAAATCACTTTTTGCTGCTATGGTAACATTATTTTATAATAGCATTCCAATTCAGCTTTGATGCTAAATTTGGTCACAATGTAGGAGGAAGAAGAAAGGAAGAGAACTGAGATTAGAACAAGAAAGTAAGGATAGTCTAAAAAAATACAAAATATGTAAAATTAAGTATGGGTTCTTTCAAATTTTCACTCAAAAGGGGAAAAACACCATGTAAAATTCAATACTAACCTTTTATCTGATAATATTTACTGTAATAATGAAAAGGGTCTGTCAAATAGAAATTTCATTCAGTTATCTAGCCATTAAAATGAAACACAGTTAAAACTAGTCAATAATGTAAAATAATGAGAAGAAAATAAACAAAATAACTATATTTGAAAGGTTCCAGTGAAAATAAGGAGCTGAAAAAATATCCAGAGTTTCTGCTTTTATTTTCTAGGTACTGTACTGCTTTTGTTACAAATGCTGACAAAATAAGGCCATAGAGTCATACCAGTCAATGCATATGGTAACTCCTAGATCTTTCTGTATTTATTTTAGCAATAGTTTAATGCAATCTATAGTATGTACTTTACTTCACAAAGATGTTTTAGCTTGAATACATACCTTGAATGTATGTTTCAATTAGAATTTCACTTGATAAATTAAATAATGAACTGAAACAACGGTTCAGAAGTATTCAACTAGAAAATGCAGAGAGAAACGTTCCAGGGTCTGGTTGTTTAATTTGTTTTGTTTTGTTTTGTTTTTTTTTTTTTTTTTTTTTTTTTTTTTTTTTTTTTTGTTTTACTTTGCTTTGTGCTTTTCTTGGAAAAAAAGGTAGTGAAGTGTGGAAATAAAAGTGAATTATCTATATCAGTAAAACAATATTAACTTCCCCAATCTGGCTTCAGGTTGTGTAAAACCTATGAGTTTTAGAATCTTCTATGTCAAACCACTTGGTCGTGCTAAAAGAGTTGATTTGCCAGGTCTGGGTCAACTTTTAATGGAGAATCTTTCAAACCAAACCATGAATAGATTGAGACTCTGTTGTTTTCTTTAGGGAAGACAGTCCTCTTCCTGAAAAAGAGGGCGGGTGACAGCCACAGTTTGCAGTGTGGAGCAGAAAAGGTGGTGTTACTGTTAACTTTGTGGCATAACAGATACATTTTATTTAAAGAAAATAAGTCAATCTCTTTCTCTGCAATAATTCCTTTTATTACTTTAATTAACCGTTTCCTAATTCTAAGCAGCAATAAATGGAACATTTCCAAATATGGACTGGCAATGATATCTGCTGAGAAAATTCTTTCTTTCATTGTGCAGAAAACTTAGGGGTTATGAAGCTGAGCAAACATTGGATTTTTTAGGGTAATAGTCAATCACAGAAACAAACGAAAATGTGCACACACACTAATCTTTATAAAACATTTTTACACATGATGCCTTGATGCCACACACCACTGATGAAATGAAGTGACATTTTTGATTGTGTTTCATAATGGAAGTGATTAAATTTTTGCACTTTTGCATTTTTCTTATTGTTAAATTAATTCTACAGCAAGAAAAATGCTAATTGAACTTCAAAAGTTTCATTTGGATGTGGCACTGTTTCTATATTTCTGGAACATTTCCTTCAACAAAACTGTATTGAGATTTTTATTATTTTTGTTTTAACTGGACCTATTTCAGTCAAATTCAGTCTATATTTTAAAATATGTTCTGTTCCTCCATAATTTTTTTCTCATATTTACATATCTGAAAGAAAACAGTTCTAAGTAGAAACACATAGTACTACCAGAACCTCCTTGTCATCTCCTGATGTATCCAAAGTTGATCTGCTTTTTAGAGTCTCAGAACAGTGTCACTAGGGAATTGCATGCAATATTTGGAGCATACACTACTTCAGGGCATGAAGGTCCTAAAAATAAAAGCTGACATTATTGTAGTGTGCTTAAATGTGATTGACAAGAGCAGTGAAGTCATAAAGAATGAGACAAAATTGTTATGACACTATGCAAGATGCTTAAACAATGACTGAGAGAGAATTGCGTTTGCATTCTGGGATATTTTTCTCCATGTATTCCAAAAATGGACACGGTGAAATTGTAAAGTTCGTAGATATAATTTTTCTTTTGTTTCCCTGGATAAAAGCAGCCATTCCATAAGACATTTAAGAAATTCATATTTCTTCAAAAAGAGATAAATATATAAAAATTTATCTTTCACTGAAATGTGCATTACTATTCTGTAACATTCATTAAACACAGAAGTTTCACGGTTTGATTCCTCTCTTTGTAATGGAGTGAATTCTTCACAGATCCTAAGAAAAGGAGTGAGCTATATAATTTAGGGTTAAAAAAGACAAAATCTCAACATTGTTGTTTCAAATCAAGTTGAATTGTTAATTTCAATGACAAATACCTTCCTCAAAGAGAAAATTTAGTGGGGGAGGGGTTGGGATGTGTTTTTTAATTTTTTTTCTATTTATTTTTTCTGTTTGGCATACTATAATTATTTACATTCTTGAGTTATGTTCTTGAGTAGCTACTCTGTGATTTTTACTACACTTTGTTTTATAAACATACATTAAAATATGTGAAAATTTGATCAGACTAAGACAATATAGTTTTTTCTTTTTAGTGTCTTAGTAATAGGGATAGAATTAATTTCTTCTCAGTAGCTGGTACATTGTTGTGTTTTCGGTTCAGAATTAGAAAAATGTTGGTAACACACTAATGTTTTGGGGTTTTTTTGAGTTATGTTTATTCTAAGTCCAGGACTGGCTTTTTTTTATGTGTGTGGGTGAGGTAGAATATATTTTGTTTGTGTGGCCAAATGGCAGGGGGGGTTGTGCAACAGGGGTGGTTTCCGTGAGAAACTGCCAGAAGCTTTCCCTCTGTCCACTAGAGCCAACGCCAGCTGGTTCCATGACGAATCCTTTGCTGTCCAAGACCAGGCCAATCAGAGATGGTAGAAGCACCTCTGCAATAAAATATTGTCATGGTTTAGGAAACACATTCCCCAGTTTTGTGTTCCTACTGAAACATTCCAAACCATGAGCCAGCCACTTGATCACTCTGCCTCCAGCTCCCCCTCCTGCTGCTTCGGGCTGAAGAGAATAATTTGAGGAACAAAAGATAAAGATCGATGGTTGAGATATAAACAATTTATTGAAAGCAGCAATGAAACAAGACAATGAACAGTAACAGCAACAATGCTAATGACAGAGTGCATAGAATAAAAGGTGAATGACTCACAGACTACTGCTTATTCCCCAGGGAAAACTCCTTGACAATACCTGACCACTCCCTCTGCTCCACTACCCAGCCCAGAAGGGAACCCTTTCCCCACCTCTGGAAAATGATGTGAAGTTGTATAGAGTAAGCTCCAAGTCCTGTCCAGGCCCCTTTCTGGCTACCACAAAATTTAGGCCTGTCCTGGATGAAATCAGGACGCGTGTTTAAAGAGAAAAACAAAAGATACTGTGCATAAGTAATTGTTCTCTGATAAGAGAGAGGTGAGAATATGTGAATGAAGAGCTCTACAGACACCAAGGCCAGTGGAGAAGGAGTGGCAGGAGGGGCTCCAGATGTCAGAGCTGAGATTCCTCTGCAGCCTGTGGTGAAGCCCAGGGTGAAGCAGCCCTGTCCCTGCAGCCCGTGGAGGTCCACAGGGATGCAGAGATGACAGCCATGCAGGAGACCCACACACTGGAGCAGGTGGATGCCCTAAAGAAGGTGTGACCCCATGGGAATCCTGCACTGGAGCAGGCCCAGGCAGGGATCTACAGACCTGGGGAGAGAGGAGCCTGTGATGGAGCAGGTTTCTTCTCTGGGGACCCATGGTGGAGCAGCCTGTTCTTGAAGGACTGCACCCCATGGAAATGTGACCCACACAGCAGCAGTTTGTGAACTGTAGCCTTTGGAAAGGACTCACATTGGAGAAGCTCATGGAGAGCTGTCTCCCACAGGAGGGACCCCACATTGGAGCAAAGACTCTTCTCCCTGGGCAGTGGCAGAAACAGCCTGTGATGATCATACCAGAACTCCCATTCCCTGTCTCCCTACACTTCTGGAGGAGAGGAGATGAAGCCCAAGAAGGAGGGAGAGGGAGGGGGAAGGCATTTTAAAGCTGCTCTGATTCGGATTGGTAATAAATTCAATTACAGTCGCTTTTGCCCTTGATAGCAATCAGTTTGTGATTTCTCCCTGTCCTTATCTCAACTCATGCACCTTTCATTACATTTTCTCTCTCTTATCCAGTAGTGGATACGAGTGATAGAGCAACTTGGTGGTTACCTGGCATCCAGATAGGGTCAACCCACCGTTACAGCATTTGTAGAACAGAGGCATTTGTGATTGTGGATTTTATAGAAAAAATAGCAACCTGTATGTGGCAAATTACGTTTGATTATTGCAAAAAGTGTTCATATTTACACATAAAAATGTGCACAGAAAAAACATGCAGTAGAAATGGTTGGGGAAACATGAATGGAAAAGGAAATGAACTCCAATTTCTTATTTTTATTTAGTAAAACTAAAACTTACCATTTTCTCATATATTGCTAGTCCCAGAACTAAAGACAGCTGAAATGTCCATTTAAAACTTTCTTTTCATAATTTGATACTAGCAGAGCAAGCAGCACCTGCTGATTCCCAGGGTACACCAATAAGTGCAGTCTGCAGGCTGAAACAGCTGGCACCTCTATTTAACATGATCAGGATTTACATTTAAAATGTACTCGGTATTATATTAGGTTTCGGTAACTACTTTTCATCATGTGACCATCTGTTTCTGCAGTTGCAATTTTGCGGTTCCCTTGATAGCTGTCCTCAAAAAAAAACAAACAAACAAAAAAAACCCGAAGCCCAAACCGACGAAAGTCATGCTGGGTATGCTGCAGTAAACCTCTTTACTGAACACTAAGGAACAAAATTGCCTAACATGGTTTAGTCCTGATGGGCAGCTCAGCATCACACATCTCACTTCCTCAGTGGGGTGGAGGAGAGAATCCGAAGGGTAAAAGTGGAAAAACTGAAGGGCAGAGATAGAGCCAGTTTAACAAATTAACAAAAGCTGTGCATGCAAGCAAAACAAAACAAGGAATTTATTCACCTCTTCTCACAGGCAAGCAGGTGTTCAGCCATTTCCAGGAAAGCCAAGTTCCATCATGTATAATGGCTACTTGGAAGGAAATAAAATGCCATCATTCCAAACATCCTCCCTTCCTCCTTCTCCCCCAGCTTCAGTTTGTATCACTGTCCCATCTGTGTTCCCTCTGAAATCCTTGTGCACTCCCAGCTTGTGAGGAGATGGGGCAGCATGAGAAGCTGGAAAGGCCTTGATGCCCTACAAGCACTAAATAATTAAATAATGAAAATATCCTTGTGCTATCAACACTTTTCTCTTGACAAATCCAATACATAACACCATGCAAGCTAAACAAAAATAAGTTACTCCTCTACCCAGGCCAAGAACTGTAAACCTAAGAGCAAACATTGGCTTCTTAAATATCACTAAAGGTACCATGACTATTTCACAATCAGGCCCNTACCATGACTATTTCACAATCAGGCCCAAACAATGCTACGTAACTAAGCTGAAAAATGATATCTGAAGCTTACCCATTCACAGAAGCAGAAAAATTTAATAAAAAGCCCACCAAAACCTGAACACTGGCCACAAAAGGTTGACAGACAGAAGTGGTCCAGTATCACTTACAAATTACTTCCAGACTGATGGAAAGATGGATAATTTGGATAGATTCTTGGGATCTGGAGAACATGAATATGAGTTGTCTCACAGAGAAGAAGGTGATTTCTCTTCCTGGAAAGAACTAGCCTTAGTTACTTGTTGGTCAACAGTGTAAAATTTGCTAATTGGCAGTGCCAGCACTTGAAAAGGAAAAGAGTTTTAATTTTTCTCAAAGGCAAGTGATATGTACCAACCCCAAGATTAGTATTGCAGAGTGAAGGAAGCTCTGGATCCAACACTCTAGGATTTGAACTTAGCTCTAACTTTAACTGAAACTGAACAGAAATAAATTGAAAACTCAATATGTGGGTCAGTATGCTAGGACCCCATGAACTGAAATGGAACAAAACCATCATCTTTTTAGCAATGTTCATGGTGAATCTTTGGAAAAAAATATCTTAAATAATTCAAATTTTTTTAATGAAGTAGAATAGTAGTTTCCTATAGTGCTTTCTTGCTTCAAATTACTTCACACAAGAATTTGAAATGATTATATTGATCATGACAAAGATACCAATAGCCCCTCTGCTCTTCTACAAGCAAGAAAAGGGAAAAAAATCTATCAGACCATTGCACTCTTGTTCAGAGTGAGATATTCTGAGAATAGCTAAGCAGTGACAAAGTCTTGCCAGCTGTGGACAATTTGTGTTTTGAGGCAATTATGGTGGTGCTGCAGACTGACACATTTTATAGGAGTTGTTCTGTGGTAGCCCTGGTCTGATCGTGTGGACTGAGTGTCCTTTAGTAATTGGAGCATTAAACTTTTTGGTGCATCTTTCTGTTTGCAGTACTTTTTGGTGCATCTTTTAGTTTGATTTCAGCCATGAGAAATGGAGGCAGCTGAGGGATTTTCTTTGAAAGCACAATTCTGACACTAAAAAAGAAAAAGAAAAACACATATCTATATATATGAAAATACCTTTAGTGTTCCTCTTGTAAAGTGAGAAATGTATTACTTTTTCTGTATTTGAATTTGTAGTGTTTGTAGCAGTTTTCAGAAGTTTGTGAGTCTGATTAAAGCTGAGCTATAATAAAAACTGAAAAGGATCATTACGTAACAAAGTTTAGAAAAAGAAAATTTGTTTTTACTGAATTGCTCTTTGAAACCCTAAAAGAAGAAAATGTGTTTCATTTTTGGATTACTGAGGTTTCTTAAGTTTGCCTTCATAAGTAAACTTGGCCAAATCAAAGACTGATGGCTCAAAACATGACAGCACAGTATAATCATCATAAAGCCTACTTTTTATGGTATATTCTTCACACCACATTTTCAAAGCTTCCTGTGGCACCCACATTTGTTATTTGCACAAGAACCAGCTTGCCAGCTTTAATTATAATCCATATGCTATTACAAGTTAGTTGTTGAACAAACAGGAGAATCTAAGTGTATGTGTAATCAACTGTTTGGTTATATTGAAAGTTGTTTTTTAGGGCTAGTAAAGGATTATCTTCTTTATTACATTACCATGGTGATAACATTCCTATTTTCCAACAAAGAAATGCCTTTCCTTGCCTTCTATAACAGCTTTTCTGCCATTTTCCAATTCTTCTGCTAATTCCTTAAAATGAAAATGTAAACATTTAGATTGCTTTAACAAAGACCAAGGAAAAAAACCGCAAGTGCAAATATATAAATAATCAAGTCTCCAAGCAACAAAACTCATGCATGATTTGTCGCACAGTGCTTTATTTGGAATTTAGTCTTCATGATTGCAAGAAAGGGGATAAACAGAATCTCTTATTCAATGGCTAGGGATGCTCAGGTAGGGAAAATAAATGTCTTCCTCAAGGTCATGATAGCTTCTGCTGAGAACTAAAAGAAATACTATTTGCCAATTCTCCAGTCCTCTAAAGCTAGACTAGGGTGTTTTATACTGAAAAGCACAAGTTATACAGGATTTGAAGTATTTAGTTTCTCTCTTTCTGTATAAGAATTTATTCCATAAGAAAAATCTCCTTAAATTCTGCAACTTTTAGACCAGCATAAAATACCCCTTGAAGATTAAAAAAAAAACCGAAAACATTAGAAGAATTTTTCTGATAGATCTAAATCAGCTCATGGAAACTAAGCTGATGTTTTTTTTCAAATAAATTGCAAGTATATGTAGAATGAATCATAGAATGCTAAGAGGTTGGAATAGACCTTAAAGATCCTCTGGTCCCAATCCCCCTGACATGAGCAGGGACACCTCCCACTAGATCAGGTTGATCAAGGCCCTATCCAACCTTCCCTTGAACACTGCCAGGGATGGGGAACCCACAACCTCCCTTGGCAACTTGTTCCAGTGTCTCATCATCCTCACAGTAAAAATTTCTTCCCAATATCTGACTCAAATTTCCCCCCTTTCACTTGTACCCATTACTCCTTGTCCTGTCACTACCGTTCCTGATGAAGAGTCCCTCTCTGGCTTCCCTGTCAGCCCCCGCCAGGTACTGGAAGGTGCTGTGAGTTCTCCACACAACCTTCTCTTCTCCAGGCTGAAGTGCCCCATCTTTCTTAGCCTGTCTTTATAGGGAGGCGGTTTCAGTGCACCTAAAATCTTCATGGTTCTCCCCTGGACTGCTCCAATATTAAAATTAAATATATCAATGTGTGCTAAGTAAACCGAGTGGTAAGAAGTCAGGCATTCCTGACTCATTCCTTCTGTGATGCTGCCTTACCTTTTCAAAGTTTATGAAGAATCGCTTTCTTTGCTTGCTAAAAATTATACATACATTCATTATAATGGGATAGAACCCTGGGCATGTTATTGTGTCCTAGGTGAAGAATCAAGCTTTTGAGTTGTGAGATTTCATCCCATTATTAGGAATGCATGCACATTTTGAGAACTGGCTCCTGATCCATAAAGCAAAAAATTCGTTTTTAGCAGTGGAAGTAATTTGATGGGTTTTCCACGATGGACTTACAAATGACATACAGTGGACTAACAAGTGATTTTAATTTAATTTCATATTTTTCATACAGACTATGAAATTGTTAATTCTTTACTGAATTTTTGAATTTGAGATGAATATATACTAGTTTTTACACAGAGCTGCAGAAGAAAATCTTAGTCTACACCAAGCTAAAGGCAGTAGCATGCCATGTAACAAACTACAAAAGATACAAAGAAAAATTAGTCCCAGCCAGTTTTAAGGGAATTTATTCAGGCAGGAATATTGTGAATGAATAACAGCACTTGTGATGCAAAGTATTTACCAGTTCCAGAGAGATATATACATACTTTGGGAAAGGGGATAAAGTCCCTACATTTTTACTATATTCTGGGGATGGGAGTGAGCTTACAGTCCTGTGAACTGCTCTGCCAAAGGGTTGTGATATTGAGCTGAAAAAGGCTTCCTGAGATGCTGTCTGGAATCCTCTTCTTTCATGGGCAAGCACTTTATATAACACAATTTATAAACTAAGCAAGCCTCTTAACAATAGTTGAAGAAATCTCCATCCATTAGAAAACTTCCATAACTACTCTGATGGTAAATAAGGCATTTAATTTCTATTCTAAGTTTATTCATGGCCAGTTGATAAACATTTGTTCTCATTGCTTGTAGTTTAAATAGCTCACATATCTTCCTCATGTGTTTATCTTCTCTGCTTTTCCAGGCTCTGCTCCCATATATTTAGATTGAACAGTCATATAAGAATTGGTCCTTAATTTTCCAGGTTTAATGAGCCAAAGCTTTTATTTCTTCCAGCAAGATAAACTTTCCATTATCCTTATTATTTTGCAAGCCTTTTGTGCACTGATTCCAGTCAAAATGAAGCTCCCTGGATATCAGTGACCTTGCAAACTTTTCCCTTTCTTGGAATGTGAGCTGCAAGTCATCACTGAATTATTGTCTGAATCATATTGTCTATTAATTATATCCTTCACTCCTTTAGCCAGTTATTTCATTATTATGGTTCTTTTATTTTTTTTCCTCCTTTTTTCCCCAGTTAATCTGAAATGTTTTGCAGAACATCCCTTGTTCTTGACTGAGGTCTAATCACATTTTCAAAACTACTTTTTTGTCCAACTTCTCTGTTACAGTTTTGATATTTACCTAAACAATGTCTAAAAATGTATCACATTTTATTGTAGAAACTGCTAGATAAAGGAATATGCTACAACACTGAGGAATAACTGGGCTCTACAATTTACTAACAGCACTTGTTCTTTAATATATATTTTTGAAACCACAATCTGCCCTGAAGATTATTTGTGATATTATATATTTCTATAGTGAATTCATACTAAAACCTGACCCATGGGAATCTATAACAGCTTTTCACTCCTTAAGTTTCATGTGAAAAAAGACCGGATCTTGGGAGGTTTATGCAAGGGAAGCAAGCTAAAACTTTCCCAGTGATCCTGGGTTTCTTTAACACAAAAGGCACAAGCCAGAGGAAGTTGTAGAAATGACAGTGACAACAGAACTAAGCCAGAATGTGCAAATCTTCCGATTTCTTGAGTTTTAATGAGGAATTGGACTGTGAAGAGTGTAGTGAAGTAAAGGAACTTCCAAACACCTTTGCTTCTTGGTACTCTATTTTACACATTTTTATCTTATTCAGGATAGATCACTAATATACATAACAGCAAAACATTTATTTCAGTCCTGTACTGTGTTTTTATGGCAAAGTTTTGGTGAAGGGAGGCTGCAGGTGGGTCCTCTGTAAGAAAGGACAATGAGCTACTCCCATGTTTGGCACAGACCACTCCAGCTGGCTCCAAAACAGAGCCATTATTGGCCAAAGCTTATCCTGCCAGCAGTGTTAAGACACTTTTCTAATTACATATCTAAGAAAGGATATACTGTGCAGAAAAAAAAAACAAAAAAAAAAAACAAAAAAAAAAAAAAAACCAAACCCAAAAACAACCAAAAAAACCAAACCAAACCAAAAAAAACCAACCAACCAACCAACCAAACAAACAAACAAACAACAACAAAAAAAAAACTCCAACAAAAACAGAAAAAAAAAAAAAAAAAAAAAAACCAAAAAATCCCAAGGAAAAAAAAAAACAAAAACATGACAGAACCCACCAAGCAGAAACTTGGGTCAGTGAAGGAGGGGAGGAAGAGCTCTAGGCATGGGAGCAAACATTCCCTTCGGGCCCAAGAAGAACATGGTGAAGCAGGTTGTTTTCCTGTAATCCATGAAGGATCACACCAGAGCAGACACCCACAGGCAGCTCATGGAAACCCATGAAGGGGAAAGTTTACTGTGAGGAACTGAGGTCCGTGGGGTACCGACACTGGATAAACTGGATAAAGTTCCTCAAGGACTGTACCCTTTGGAAAGCACCCTTCTTGGAGAAATTCCTGCAGAACTGTATAGCGTGGAAAAGACCTACATTGGAGAACTTCATGAAGTACTGTGCCCTGCAGAGCAGAGATCAGTGTGAGGAAGAAGGTATGGCAGTGGTGAAACTTTATGGCCTGACAGCAAAACTTTTCTCCATCTCTCCTAAATGACACAGAGTTTGCAAATCCATTGCACAAGACGTTGTTGCTTTTCAAATCTCACATTTTTGAAATGACTAAATCTTTCATTCAAGAATGAAAGCTCGAGCCCTTGTTCTCTGCACCTCAAGATGTGCCCCATCCTGTCTCAGTTTATATGTGTATTCCTGCCTGTGCTATTCACCCTGTTTTTGTGAAACTTTGCCCATATTGTTTTATGTGGCACTCGTGTATAATTTGCACTACTTATGTGCAACTGAACATTTCAAAAGTGAGTTAGTTTCATATTTATTATCATATACAAGTCTAGAATGTACAAATCACACGAATACATAGAACATTTTATTTAAACCAGTGACAGACTTTACTAAGTTGAGTCATGAAGTGGCTTCTGTTTATTTGTGCATGTTGTGACTCTTCAGGACTTCTCCTTCTGCCAAAAGGTGATTAAATCAGTCCAATGACGTGAAGAAAATGTTCTGTACCTGATACACAAATGCTCAATTAAAATTGTTATCTCAGCCTCTCTCTTGAGACCCACATTGGGCACCAATAAAATGTTTGGTTTTAACACCAGAAGGAAATTAAGCTCTAAATAAAATGCTGCACTTCCCCCTCACATTTCAGCAAGGGAAGGAAAAACCACACAACATTAAAATTCACCCCCTTCTCGCTAACCCACACGTGTGTATACTCTTTCACTAATATCTAGAAAAAACTCCATTTCACTGGGTAGTGAACACATATTCTTCATTCATCAAGACCATGATGACAATAGATTTGCTAACCAAAATGTGTGAAGTTAAAATGTAGATCTGAAAGTTATCTCATTTTTTTTAAATGTAAAGCAAAATAATTGTGTTTAATTGTCCTATAATTTCTGAGGTACATTTTTAACATTATGGAAGAATTAAAGGTCACACATGCTGGTAAAATGCATCAGACTGCATATACAATATTTATGAAATACATTTTTTGGAAAAAAAACACTCTACCTTTTATTTTTTTTTTAGCAGCTTTCTTTATATATTAGAAGGCTGATGTAAATTTAGAAGAGTCTTCCTAATCCAGCAAGAGAAAGTGTTTCACTAAAAGGAAATGAGATACCAACATCTATGCAGGAGACACCTAATTTGATTTGAACTCCTTTAGAAAGCTAGCTGCAAAACATGGGGTTTAGATTGCAAACAAAGCCTCAATTGGCAAAATTGAGAATTATAGCTGCTTGACTGTTCTGAGAATAATATGTCAAAGCAAGACCTATAGTCTCCTGCAATAACTTGTCAAACTTAAGTATACAGAATTCTAATCACAAAAATAGTAAATTTCTTTCCAGGTTCCCCCTATCCAGCTATAATATTGGTTTGTATGTGAAATACACACAGTAGATGCCTCCATTACAAAATACATTCAAATCTCAGGATGCCAAATACGCTCAAAACTTGGATAAAGGTATCCAAAACCTTCTGACTCACACATCTCTTCCAGAAGTGCTCAACATCCGGTCTGAGCTGGGAAAAAGTCTGACTATTTGAAAAATGGCCTCACATTTTAACTTAATGGCTTTTTATGAACCCTTAAAGAAAAGCATAATTCATTTCCCTGAGCAGCAATTAGCTCAGGAAGTCATCTTCACATGATTATATTTAGTTGCAAAGATGACTTGGACCTACCACAGAACATACTGGTAGGTGATTCTACTGATTTTATTTGCATCATGTCTGTGTTTAGTCTGTGCATTCAACTAAATATTTTCACTGAAGCATACAGATTTCTTTTCTTTCTTTTTTTTTTTTTTTTTTTTTTTTTTTTCCCTCCCTGACAATTTTATAAATCTAGGATAATCTTTTGACACATTTTTTTTGTTATTAGGTTTAAAGCTAATAACATCTTCTACTCATATGTATAAAAAAATAATTTATCTTTTAATGACCATGAAAAACTTTATTCATTATTATCATAAATTCTTACAATTGTCTCTTTACTGAATAATTTTGATACCATTATTCAGAGTCAAGATACTTTTTGCTAATTCACTAATCTTTTATGGTAAGAATAGTGGATTATTGTCTGAGCCATTTATCAGGAAAAATTGCATAAGAAATAGTAGAATAACTGACCTTTTCAGTTAGTGATTTTAAAATCTTCAGATCACTGAAAATTTGAGCTGGGTTAAGACAAAAATAAATAATTATGAGACAGTAAACTTCAGTTACACAATACTGGCCATTTATTAACAACAAGATTATTCTCACAAAACGTTTATATTTATCAATTATTTTTCCACTATTTATGCAACTAAAGTGTCACATTGGCACATAAAAAGTTTGTGCTTTCTTAGCTTCACACTGCTTGTGACTTTTTACCAATTGTTGCGTAAGACAACAATCCATTGTCCATCTTTCTTTCACATATCTGACCTCAAAATTCTTAAAATCAAAACCAACTAAAAAACCCCACTTGTGTATTATAATACCACTAAACATTACAAAATTCTGTTTACTCTGAAAACTGCTATCATTCTTATTTTTAATTCCTTTTTGTCCTGTTGTTTAATTCCTTTTGTCCTACTGTTCTCTGTCAATGACAAGTTGCTTATATGATTTTTAGTATCCTGACTCTCTAAATTAGGATTTCAGTAAAAAAAGCTATCAGCCTATAGGAAGAAAAACCAATCTAGCTCAAATCTAGCCATATACAGAAACCCTGGGCAGCCTGCCAGATATATTACTTCAGATTTAATTCAGTTATAGAATAACAATGTATGTGACTTAAAATTAAATGTGCTATTCGGCAAATGTCAGAGTTTGTCAAAAGTTCTTATTTCCATAAAAGACAACAAACTCAGTGTCTCTGCAGATGCATTTTAAGCTTGTGAGAATGTATGGCCATCTTCAGGACATTTCAGAGTTGAAAATATGTCCAAAAGAATAAAACAGACACCTTGACTTGAATGAACTGGAGCATCACCCAGGTATGTCCATCACTCACAGGGAACTGAAATCCTGTCATGCCCTGAACATCTTAACTTTTAGAAATTTGTAATGGAGTAAAATTGCACCCGTATTTACTGTGGGTCATTAAAAACAATTCACACCGCTTGCCAAAAGTACAAATTGAGAAGAATGAAATGTTCTTGAAGGCTATCTACCCTATCAAAAGTGAAAAAAAAAACCCAAACCAAACAACAAACAAACAAACAAACAAACAAACAAAAAAAACAAAACAAAAACAAAAAAAAACCCAGCTCAGATTTACACTGACAAGACATTCAAATAAGGACCAAAAAATATATACATAAGAATTGAAAGTTGAATGTCATTTAAAGTTTTTATTTAAGATTTTGTCATAGCCTCTGGAGGTAACTTTAATGCATGTTTCATTGTTTAGGAAAAAAAAACAAACCAGGATATAAAAAATGGGACAGAATACACAATAAAAACAGGTCTTCAAGTCAAAATCCATGGCTGATGAAAGATTCCATTTTCTAGATTAATAAAGAAGAATTGAACTCCTTGATTGCCTGAAGACAGACGTCTCATATTGGCTGGACTTTCCATAGAGCATATGATCTCAAAGGTCTCAGATGTAAGAAATCAGGAAAGGAAGGCAAGAGCATGGCTGAATCAAAACATGTTGGCTGGAGGGGTAGGAGGAATTGTACAGGCAGTGGAAGAGGGGCAGGACTCTGAGAAGACTACTGGGTTGCTGACTGGTTGTGTACAGATTGGGTCTTGAAGACAAAAGCACATCTGGAGGTGAACTTGACAAGGAATGTAAAGAATAGTACATTCTACAGGAATGTAAACCAGAAAAAGAAGGTCAAAGAAAACACACTTCTTTTAATAAGCTAAACTTCATTAAATAATAATTGTTATTGGCTGAACTAGAAAAGTTGCAACAGTGACATATTTAGTCACTGACCTATATTTTCTTACTGTTAGAGAGCATATACGATTGTACTTCAGCTGTATAGAACTTCCATTCTTTGAGGAATTTATAAACCAGCTCAGACTATAAATGAGCTCTCATAAAAAATGAAATCTGTGATTTTCCACTTAAGGACAGGATACTAAGCTAACTAAATAGATTTTAGATGTAACAGTAGTAGACTTCTCATCTTAGATCAGATTAGAAGAGAGCACTGCATGCAGTTAAAGATTGGTGTTCTATCACGTTTTCAATATATTTAATTGAAACATTCTGTTCACTTCATATGCAAATCTATGTTCAGGCGTCAATGTCAAAAGTAAATCTATTATCATCAAGCTACCTTCTGTGTATGCATGTTGCAGAATGATTCTGAAAGTCAAAATCATGTTTCTTGTTTTAAATTCTAGTTCTTGGAGGCTTATCCACCACCACCTGTGGTGAGGGTTTCAATGTTTAATTATCTTCACTGCTAGAAAAATCACATGTTATTTAAAGCTTAATTTTATCTGACCTCAAATTCAGGGCATTGGATCATGTCATCCCTTTATCTGCAAGACTTAGAGAAGGACTGTGATTGCTTATACACTGCATCATGATCAAGCTATGTTTCCCATACTTTCACAAAATGACCAGATTGCTTTCACACTGACTGAAACCTTCAAGTCTCATAGCTAAGGATTTCTCCTGGTATTTATATACTTCTCATGTTTCTTCTGTTGACTGTCTTCTATATTTCATCTTGAGGTTTTGTCATCTGAATCAGAGATAACATTGTAGAAAGAAGTTTCCCAATTCTCTTCCTCTCAATTAAAAAAAAAAAAATCTGTGAAGGACTCCAGTAACCTTTACAATAGCTGCAATACAGAACACAGAATTCATGGGAAAATGACCATTTATGAATACCTTCAAACTCTTCTCTGAGTTGTTGTTAACCTCGCCAGAAGTTCGCTGTCCTGAAAACATTGTTTATGTTCTTTCCACCAGAAATGCTATCATATTAAGATTCCTCTACTAAAATATGTTTGGCTCAACAGTGCTCATTCATTGGAATAGTTTGGATCACTCCATAAAATTTATACCCTCTTTTTATTTACTGGCCTATAAATGTGTGTCACATGAAAATTTTATTACAGAGACGTTTTATAAACTGGATAGCAGTGAATGCATTGGGAAATATAAAAGAACAGATACCAACAACTGCAATTGGAGACCTCTCAGCAAGACTATTTTTCATCTAAAAAGTTTTGATAAACTCAGTTGAATTGATACATATGAATTTACAATATATTTCTAATCATATGCATTTTATGTCATCAAACTTATTATACACCTTTATAAACTGTCCAGAAACAAGTAAATAGAAAACAAAGGTACTTGATGAAGATTAATTTTCATAAATATTTCTGAAAACATTAATAGTAATGTTAATTTTCATTAGTTTTTAACAAAAAGTTCCTAAGTAACTGTTCAGTTACTCTGGTATTAGGCCAACCAAACTGGAGTTCCTTTGGACAATGTTTTTCTCTCACCTAAGCTCTGTTATTTTTTTTCCAAAAAAAAAAAGTTTCTCAGCCTGTGAAGGATTTGTATATTCTACCTTGAATTTCTCTTGTGCTCTTTCTCCCCTTAAGAGGAACACCATATATTTCATACGTTAAAGTAAAGGTGCAACTATTGTTGGTGAAAGATTACATTAAAATTAGTAATAGTTTTGCAAAAAAAAAAACAAACCAACAAATAAAAGAATCATAAAATAGTAGAATCATATAAATGATTACTGTAAGGAGCTTCAGGATATCTCTAAGTCCTACTTTCTGCTTGAAAGAGTGCTTTCACCAAAGATCACCACTCAAAATCAGTTCAACCAGGGAAAGTCTAACCAAAACTACAATTTTGCTAGACTTTATAGAAGAGTATTTATAGTCAAGACTTTCTAGCCAAGACTTGAAAACCTTCAATGATCTGCATCTCCACAATCTCCCTGGCTAGCCAGTTTCAGTACTTCTGTGCTTACTTTTCAGTGAAGAATTTTTTGCTTCCTTCCACCACTAGGAACTGCAAAACAAGACTGTTAAAAATACTTTCGAATATGAAGGGAAGAGGTAGTTACAGTGGTATGTAGGGGAATGTAGGTGGAAGGTTATGAATTGAAAGAAGACACTGCAACATTATGAACTAAAGAAATCGAAATTGAAGCCATTTAGGTCAAAGCAGTTTCCCACAGGAGTCTGGGCAATTATCTTTGATGTAGGTCTACTCTTTAGATGTCTGAAATAGTAGGCGAGGTTTCATGTTTTCCTCAAGTCCTCATTTAGAAAGCATGAGTGTCTTATTTTTTCCTTTCTTTCCACATTTGCACTTATTAAGGAAGCTATATTGTCTCAGTCCTTCAATTTTTCTAACTTGAAGTACCATACTTAAAAAAAAAAACAAGTCCCTAGTACCACCACAACAAAAATTACTGCAGTTTATGAGCCCTGTTTTAAACTTATTCTTTTAAAAAATAAATTCATAGGAATCAGAATGAAGAGAAAGTAATAGTTCATTCAAGATATTCCTCATTATTTTGCACTCAGAAAAAAAAAAAAAAAAGGATAAATTTTGGCCATTCTGCAGGTAAGAAAAGTAAGCAAACTGTGGCATTTCAATTAGAGGTTTGAGAATGAAAGAGAAATCAATTATCTTAGAAATTAAGGAACAGTCCAAAGACTACTATTATTTACCATGTTGTAGTCTATGATATTTGTCAAAAGCTTAATAAAGGAAGAGATGGAAAATAATAGCTGAAGCTTACAGAAGAAATTAAAAGAAAAAAGATCTTATCTTTTGACTGAACCACAGCTGATCTCCAGCATATGAGAAATATTTGGAGTCCTAATAACAATGGGATTTGGTCTGCTGAGGAATCACAAATATTTTGAAGTCATAAGTTGTTTTTTTTTGTTTTTTTTTGTTTTCTATAATGTGTTAAAAACAAGTTCTTTTCCCAATTTTATTATCTGGTGCCATAAAACACAATAGGGCTCCCTAGAAACTGATTTCAATAATTTTTGACCTGCACAATTTCACTGGAAATCACTGTTTATGGAAATGTAGTACAAGCTGAAAGCATTCAGAAGTGATTAAGGGAAAAATGAAGTTCCAGCCTATTTCCAGTTCTCATGTGTGGCTGCCAGAGGAAGGCCTGCACAGTTAGTATTCAGACAGTATTTTGCTTCAGATTGCAGAGTTTGGAACTGGAGTTTTAGATTTATTTATATTCAGTCTCAATAGATAATACTGTTCCTGTCCAGTTTCTTCATCAAGACATCATAAAGATGTGTACCAGCCTTCCTCATTAACATTTCTAGGGAAGGAATTTCACAGAGCCAAGTTGTAAGGAAGCCATGATGTGGAAAGGGCTCACTGCTCAGGCTATTGTTTTTATCACACATCATCTGCACCAGTGTCAAAACTTTTATAGAAACTCTACTTTTCTTTTTCCTGGGAAAAATGCTAACTTTTTTTTCTTTTATAGAGAAGAGATCCTTTTACCCTTAACTTCTCCCAGTCACTCCTCATAGTCTGTCGGGGTAACTCCTGGTGCCCTATACTTTCACTGAGGTCTCATTTTTATTCCGTGAACAGTTCCCCATTGGAGAGAGAAGGACCTCACGCCTTGGTCTCATGGAAGTGGCAATGTCACCATACACCACCTGCACATGTCACAGTAGCATTTTAATCTGCATTTTGGGCTGACATTTGTTCGAATTCTTACTTATTTCTAGTTTCTTTCTTGGAACACTGTTTTCTTCATAGAGGATATCGTGCATTTCAATATTGTAACAAACCTGAACATCAAATCTACTTAGGTCAATCCACTGAACTATAAACTAATACACATTACAATACAGTGAATTTTAACTGTGGAAAATAATCCTGTTCTCAGTAAAGCAAATAAAGACGTCTTATACCAGAAGACTCTTTCATCTTTCATTTACAAGACATGTAGTCAGAAACTTTATTGTAAATGTAGTTTTGATTAATGCTTTCAGAAACTACTCAAACAGTTTACATAGTTTCTACTAGAAAAAGGGTATTATAGGTACAAATACATGATTTCATATTAAAACTTAAATATATGTTCTCTCTTATTCCCAATTTAATACAGATAAAATCTCTCTTGTCTTGGGAGGATTTTATGAAACATTAATAAATTCCTTTAATTCAGTCTTAAAATCCCATACATTAGCTTACTAACTCAGGTATAGGATTTTCATTGGCTTTCTTCCTCCAAGCTGTTGATGAATTAAATGATGAATATAACACTAGAAAGCTTTAATAATGGTATGACTAGGTTAACACTTTAAATGTCAAAAAAATCAAAATACAAGCAAATCCTGCACCTCCTTGTGCCTACATATCATACTTTTGCCAACTTTAATTTAGGTGTTTTTTGCAATCATTTTTTTCAATTTTATAGTAAAATTTGGGATAACATTTGTACCTCCATGTATGTATAAAATACCTGTATCAAATATAAAAAATGTTATAACTCAGAACTGCCTAAGCTATTAAAATTTGCTCCAATATTGAGGAATGGGTTAGTGCACTCAACACCTTCATGCATGTGTGTCCATAAGTCCTTTGTAGAACATAAAACATTGGAGCTTCATCCAGATTTCAAACTCCCACCATAATGAACATGGCCTCATGTCCCAGTAAAATTGCTTTCAGCAGTGTCCCACCACCAAGAACATCAATAAGGATTCTTCCTACATTACCTAAATTTGGTCTCCCATGTAAATTCAACCCACAGGTTTTCTAGCTTTTTCTCTTCCAGTCCTCCCCCTGATCCTGGTGATGAGGATGTGAGCATCGTGTGGCTTGTCTGCTGCTGGGGTGAAACCACAACCTAATGCCATGAGAGTAAAATAGCTATTTTTTTTTCCTTTGCACATCTCCCCTAAAAATATAGAAAGTTTTATATTTTCCAATTCCCTAAATTGCAGTCCATCAAAATAAATCAGCTGAACAAAATACATCAATTCCATACTTGACAGTAAATAAGCAGGAACTGGTTTTATTCAATAAAACATTAAAGGTGAAAATGTGCATTCATTCTCCTGCTTGTGACAGTGATTTCTCAAATGAACAATTACCACTATTTGGTTAAATATAGAAGGGAAATGAGAGATTGGTAATGAGTACTCTTATTTCTTGTAGCAATTCTCTTGGCATCCAAAATTTTAGGATTTTAGTTGATACTGCTTTCAGCGTACTGCATATAATAGAGATTGACATAGTTTATAATTAGTATTAGTTTTTTCTTCTTTCTCTCTCTTCATGATGATTGTGGAGAGATCAAAATTGAGAAATCTACAGAGGCAAGAAAGACATCCTTTGATGTGGAAAATAATCCAGGGAGGATGTGGAAATGGGCACTGGAATGGAAAGAGGCTGCTGTAAAAGATCAAAAAGAAATAGGTCCCAAAGAGAACTGGCTGAACAGTAATTGGATGTTTCCTTCTGAAGGGTCTGATTAATGGTAGCAGAAGTATGAATTTACCTTAGAGCTCTTTCCTTGTGAGCTTATGTAATGTATATTTATATATATGTATAAAGCTATTGAAGAGAATTTCAATGTAATTTGTGCACAATGTAGAACACAACACTTAAAAAAAAAAAAAAAAAAAAAAAAAAAATTGTAGGCACAATGTACTGCATAAGACCACATATTGCTTCAAGTGGTGGGAACTATACTGAAAACTTACATTGATACCAAGGTACTGATTTCATAGGGATTTATAATACTTCATCATAAGTAAGGACAATTAAAAGACAGAAGGTTGTTAGGGTAAATTTATTTTGAGATAGCAGAAAAACTAGAGAAATCTAACATTATAACAGATTAATAATAAAGCTGAGTAGAACTCTATTGAGATCAATGCTTTGAGAGAAGTTCAGAAAGGGAAGGCTTGGATGTTGTAAATAGATTTGTAAGGTGTAATGTAATTAGATACTGTAACAATGTTCTTAGCAAAGGAAAATTTTCATTTATGTTTCTAATTATATTTGCTCTATCCTTTATAGCACAGCTGAAAAAAAAAACCCAGCTTGCTAAATAGTAGAATAATTTTCCAGATCCTAAAGTATCTTTAAATAGGTGCATATTCCTTTCTTTTCGTTGTCATATGAAATGTTGGTTTTTTGGTTTTTTTTTAACAAACTGCATTATACTATAATCTGTATTGTCATAAATATTACAGCCCATGTCACGATGTTTTTGATAATTCTTTGAAAGAAAATGCCTAGGGATATAGCTTGGTTTCTGTTGCATACATTACCTTGGTTGCATATTAAATATTCCCAAAAAGCAATCCATATTTAACCAAAGTACTTCTGCACTTGGTTCCCTCATTTGCATGCAATTTGCCCTTTTGAATAACAGCTTTTCTCACATCACTCACAAATAACTGTGTAGTGCGCTTTTATAATATTTTTAAGTTATCAGATGGCTTTTGTAAGATTACTATCAAGGTTTTATAGCATTTTTCTTCTCCTTACTTGAGAAAAGATGTCAACAGACAAATGAGGAAACAAGTTTTCCTTTGTGGAAATCCATGGGAATTTTTCCCATTGCCTGATTTTGACTTAAACATAATTCTGCAGAAAATCTTATTAGCTTATATATAATTAGTTTGAAAATTACTTGGATTTCCAAATAAGTAACAACTATTTCAATTACCCATTGATCTGTGGTGGTTTTTTTTGTTGTTTTTTTTTTTTGGGGGGGGGTGGTGTTTGTTTTGATATTTTAACACTTTTTGAGAAAAACTGGATGCCTCTAATATAAATTACCTAGTTCTTCTCATGATTGCTCTGTATTATAAGTCATTATTGATATATTATAACTTTAACATTAAAATGCATTTGATTTTCCACCTTTTGTTAGCACATGTATGCTTTCCCTGCTTTATCACATAATCTTTTTTATAACAAGTGTCAGTTCATACATTCTTTCCTATAAAGTCTTTGAGGTTTTTTGCTCTGTTTATGTTTCCTCTGAGCACTCTTAACTTGATCCACAGTTAATCTTATGGTGTGATACTCCATGCTGAATACAGGACTCTTGATTAATTTACAATCAGGGCACTGGAGGATCATAATCTGTGCATTTAATGTGCACAGCGCATCTTCCACGATCTATGTTATTAATGAAAATATAAAATGAATACTGGATTAATGAAAATTCTTCTCCCCAAAAAATCTTTGTATACCTTTCATTTTCACTGAGAATTGTCACTATCCTTTTAATGAGGGATTATTGGTGTTTTTTAACAACTTTTCACTCATCCTGAAAAAGTTTCATAGACATTATGATTCGATTTTATAATTATATTAATGTTGGGATGATTATATTTTCCTTCTTTATTTTTGAAAGAGTTGGGGGTTTTTGCTTCTTTTGTTTTCCAATTTATGACTGTGAATGATTTGTGAATATTTCAGTTCACTGAACATTTTTGTGACTTCCCAGTCTAATGTAACCAGGGGAATATTCTCTATCTGGACACCCTTTCAGGCATGGCATGCCATAAAATGTATGTTAGCATATATTTGTCTCTCTTTTTCAAATTTTAAATATTTGCAGGTTTTTCAAAAGTTGGTATTTATCTATAACACAATCAATGAAAGGTTAAACTACAAACTTTACTTACCTTTAAAACTTAGGTAAGAATTAACATTATAAAAGAAGTTTAAGGACTCTTTGTTATCTCAGTCAAGTATCTGGGGAAGTAAAAGTAGAATATTTTGTTATTAGCTAGACATGTTTTAAAAAGTACCAATTAGCAAGAATAATTGAATATCCTTATCTAGTTCAAGTGAAGCAAGAGTAAACATTAATCTTTGGGGCTAACTAAATACTGACCTCATCTTTCTTCCAAATAACTTATTTATTTCTTGCAGGAATTGAACAGGAGAGAAAACAAATAATCGCTTACCAGATTTTGTTTGTTAGAATCCAGTTAAATGGTGAAAAATGAAAGTATGGTCCACTGACTTACTTCAACAAAGAGACTTTAACTGTGAAGGGCCTTTTTTTTTTTTTTTTTTTTTTTTTCCAAAAGGAAGTCAGTAAAATTAAAGTTTCATGTACACAGCAGCAATATGGTAAAACATCATAAAATTCAAGTTTAATATAGCTATTATTTTCTGGAACTTCTTTCATTCTTACACCACCATTGAACCAAAAAAAATAAAACTCCTGAAAAATCTGAAAAGCATAAAAATTGAAAACTCCAGTATTGACCAATGGGCATACAGAACTAGGCTTTCCTCAATGTGTATGGACAGACTATAAAAGTGATAATGGGAATAGATCTTTAACTGCTTTCAAAATTCATGTGCATTTCCCCTTCCTCCATTTCTTGTGTTGCAGTAGCAGAAATTATAAACAAATCAATAAAAAAAAAAAAAAAAACAAAAAAAAACCCCTAAAATAAAAATCAGTATATATCTCCTGTCAAATAAAATGCCGATTTTCATTAAAATGATAAACATAGTTTCTGTCTTCTATTTATTATGGCAACAATGAATAAGAGGTAATCATAAATTATTGTGATGGAGTCACAAAACATTGGTCTACTCAGTCCTCAGATATTCTTTCCCTTCCTGCTAGACTTAAAAATTCAGTATGATTTATAATTTGGCTTTTATATATGGAAAGTCTAAGAATGTCTTTAATCTCAGATATTAGCACAAATATAAGAAAATAAGTGGTAAAGACACAGCAGAAACTAACCCTTCCAAAAGTTTGAAATGTTTGCAAATATCCTAACTTTGTCATAACTCCCTAGTTCATTAAGGCTCATCCATGTTTGATCCAGATATTGCTATTTATAAATGAATCTGCCCAGACAAGGAAGATTAGAATAACCTTCCTTCCAAAAGTTGTATCCACCAGAATAAAATTATAAACAACCCATCCTACATTAATCAGGCAGCCACTGTAGATGAGGCATGGCTCATCTGTTCATACTTTCATGAAAAATATTTGAATCACTGCATATTTTCCTTTCTTTCTGCAAAAGAATAAAAAGAAAAATAAAGTCTGTTGCTAACAGAGGAACAGCAGTCTATCCTTTCTAAAGTAAAATTCCATTCCAAACTCACTTCTGTTTATAATCTCATGTCTAAGCAATTCATAGGTAAATACATTGAGATTTTTGCCAGCAGTATGTGTAATTAATAATAAAGTAAATTGTCTGCCTAAATGAAGCAGAGATTAAAAAAAGAAAGAGATGGAGAGACAAAAATAAAAATAACAAATGTGGAATTGAGTTATATTTCAGTGTTTATATAATTTGCATATTCAATTAATTTTAGCAATATTTTTAATATTTCTTTTCACAAAAAGGTGAGTGAAGAGCTACATGCAAACAAAGTTGATATAGGAAAAACTACTATGTCTGCGAATATGTATTTAGGATGGCAATCAAAAGAATATTATAGCAGTTAAAATGGATTAAGACATCTAACTAATATTAAAATACTTGAGAAATGTATGGATAAACTATACTTGTCTGTGATTCTAAAGGTCAGTGTTGGATGATACAAGAGGTGTAGTAGTCACAAGGCTTCACAATTACAAAAGGTACTTTTGCTATCCAAATTCTTAGATATAAAAGTACTGTATTAATGTTTCAATTCCACAAGACACTTCAGAATTAACTAAAATACATGTAAATAATGCTAATAATGGGATTATTTTTGAGCTTATTCCTACAAAGGGAAAAGGTCAACTGACTTTTCAATAGGTAATAAGTCATACATGTTTGTCTGGTATTCAGAAAATCTGTATGATGCATTAGCAAGGGATGTTGCCTTTAGAAGGGTTGCTTCATCACTAGTATCACTAGTGGAGAATTTATACAAGGAAGAAAAAGAATAAAAAAGAAAATACCAAAGACTGTCTCACTTATTTTTTCCTCCATACTAGTGCAATCTTTCACTAAACTCAGTGGAAAAAAAATCCCTATTCCATCAACAGGATGTGGTGTGGCCAAATGGTGCACTTTTAAAAATTTTCTGGACACAACTTTGGCAGGTCAAACCTCGTTCCATATTTACTGGTTTTGACCAGTGCCCATTTTTACTCAGACACTTTATTTTCCATCTTCTTTCACTTTCTCTATTAAATCTGCAGGTGTGGTGATTATCTCCATCTTGGTCCTTCATCCTCTGCACTGAATGTTGAGTGTGGCTGAAGTCTCCCATCAGTCACTGCTGCATGAAAATTATGTCTTTATCTCTTCTCTATCTGTGTACAATTTCTATGACTCTCTGAAATGAATTCAGTTACTCAGCTAAGAACCCAATCCAAAGTATCTCATAGCTAATCTCTTTTTCCTAAATATTTTATGCACTGCTGTGTGCCATCGGTTGCACTGATGTTGAAGTCAATTATATAAATGACTGTGCTACTTTGGAGTCCCATTGTCATTTCCCATGAAAATTAAACAAATTAGTAATGCATGACCATCTTCTTATTAAATATATCTAACAGGTTAGCAAACTCTGCCCATTATCTACTGGACAAATAGCCTTTGGAATTTTAAAAACCATAATGAATAATAAAATTCAGGAATCTCTTACCATTTTTAAAATCTTACAGAAGTTTAGGTATATAAAGTTACCATACGTCATCAGTAACACCTCAGACACTGAAATTAATTTTTCAGCAATGGAGTAACTAATCTGTGTAATCTGTCAAGGTATCTAAGTGTTTTTGCTTTATTTTATCAGCTTTCTAATCTGTGCAATTAGTCCTAGTGATTTGCAGCTTTTCACCAATGGTGAGTTATTTCTTTCATTATTTTTTCCTGCCTTTGGTAAAAAAAGAGTACCTATTTGCTTGAGAATTCCTAATAAGAGTCATGACATTGAAGTTATTTTAAGACAGGCTTGTTCCTCATAATGTGAAATTCAGCATATAGAAAAAGTCCTCAAAAAGTTCTATTCTTTTTCATATAAGGAGTTACATTTAAACTTAGTGATACATAGTCTGTGAGTTGTGTAACCCTACAATATTGTCATTGTTAATGACAGGTCATAGGTGTTGTACTGCCTTTCCAAGCCTTGAGGACTCGAGTCTTGTTAGGTTTGATCTGTCTGAATCTCATATGCCTGCAGTTTTGTTCTACTTGGTGTAGGTGTGATGCTAATTTCTCTACTTGAATGAGTATCTATGACTAATTTGTTTTATTCTATTTTATTTTTATAAAGATAGAAGAGTTTTGCAGCCATAATAATCATTAATCTATGAGTGATATTTGCAACTCTTAACACAATGATGAAGTGTACAGAAATACTGCCCAGGTGGGTATGACAGAAAGGGCCTGACAAGCTGAGATAGATGTGCAGGGTAGAGGAGTATAGACATGGAGTGATAAAATGAGGGTATAGGTCTGGCACTGGAAAGCTCACAGATAAAGGTAATTCATAAAATGCCAGTTAAAGAAATGTTAATAGGGGTGGAAAAAATATTGGTTTAGTGTCTGCAAAGATAAAGAAGGAAGAGTATCCATAATATACAAAAGTCGGACATGGAGGCCAGTGAAGTAAAAAATTGTTAACACATGAAAGTGACACAAAGTTGATCCTAAAGTGTGGAAGAAAACATATATATCAACATGATATGTTGTCTGATGTGGAACTACAGAAGCATGTGGCTTCCCTCTGCAGCAGCTGAAAGTACTGGCTTTAAGACCTGGGAGAGAAATGAAAAAGTGAGCATAATCTGAAAAAAAAAAAAAAAAAGGAAAGGTAACTATAAATATGTATGTTACTATTTTAATGGCATGATTATTATTATTGAGATGGTCTCTGTAGGGAAATACTGTAGGCCATTGACTTTTTGCTTGATTTTTTTTTCTTAATAATAGGATTTAGGACTAAAAATAATTTTTCAATTAATTTTTAATATTTAAATAAACTACTAATAATGAATTCTTAGATGTATACATCAAATGTGTTTTCTATTGGAGCATAAACAAGATTGTGGAACAGTTGACTTATTAGAGGTAATCTTTACGAACAAATTGGTTTCTCTAGTGAAAACTGCATTCCACTCATAACAAACCACATTTGAATTTCTAAGTACCTTGCATATATTTTCCTGTAATGTGTTTCAAATGAAAATTCAATTTCCTCAATAATTGTTCCTGTGAAAAAGGAGCAGTAGGAAAAATATTATTACTGTTATTATTTCCCAAAGACCTGTTTCCCATTTGTGTTTTGGAGAAATCACTGATACTAGCAATGATCTGGTATAACATATCCCAAGTTTCACTGCATTAGAAATACTACTGTTAACAATAAAAAAGAAATTATTTCCTTTAATGCTTCTTAAATATGTCTCAAAAATAATCTTTTTGTTAAAGGTACTGTGTAACATGCTGAAATCTAATTAGTTAATTAGTTCTATTAAAATTTCAGTTAAAATGGCACTACATTTTTTGTATTATATTTGTTAACATAGCTGTACTCAAACGTTTAGAATGAACTAAAATGTGCTGCTGTGGGCAGCTCGGGTAATCGGCCTGAAGGACAGTGTCCAGAAAAAGCTGGATGCTGTTTATGCTGCAGTCACAAGGACGTGTGCAGGTAATATCAGAAATTTGAATGACATTTCCTAATAGCACAAAGCCAGGAGTTTGCATCCTTCTTCTAAAGCCATTAACCCTGAAAGCCTGATGGATTGTCTTGTTGTTAATCAACCCAGAATAAACTATACCACCTTTCCAGTGAAGACAGCAACTCTGCAGGCAGCACCTCCATCAGAATGTTACCTAAGGCAGCTGATGCTTTGCCATGCAAAGCAACCAGGTTCACTCAAAACTCCTTCTTTTGGATTTTTCTGGGGGTTTAAAAAAACAGAAAACAGATGACAGGTTGAGGTTGTGTTTGCATGCCATCAATGAGCAGAGAAAAATGTATAATAATTACAAACAGATTAAATATTAAATATTTCAGAAATTAAAGATTGGATGAAGTTATAGTAAATGCCCCTAACATACGATGAACAAAAGCTAAGAGGACATCCTTATTGTTTTGTTGCATAATTTTTCATGAAACATCAGAAGTGTCTTTGGTAGTATATTTGCTAATGTCTTGTAATACTAGGCGAAGAATTACAGAAAAGTTACCATTAAGAAGTTTTCATATTCTCTAGTATACACAGCAAATATCATAAGAAAACAGCAATAACATGTGTCTGTGTGTGCATGCATATATGCATGTGTATGTCTGAATATGGAGAGGTAAGAGACTTTTCCAGATTTCTGTGTAGGAAATAGGATGATCTTTTGACAGATGAACCTGTAAAACCCCAGTTTTGACTGGATATTCCATATTAAATTATTCCTATATATACATTTGTACAAATTTAAAACTGGGATTTCCAAAACCCAGTTTAAAAAAAAATGAAATAAAAATTTTTATCTTTCCCCATTTCTCAACTTTTAACTATACTTTTACCCATATTATGATTTGTAATGTAGTCCTAATACAATAATTAATTCCATTAATACCATTTTTGTTCCACATCTGTTTTCAGTACATATAGAATCAATATTATTACAGATTTTTTGGTACAATTGTACGAAATCTGTGGCTCCAGGATTACACTGTATAAGAAAAGGCAAAGAAATAATAAGTTAAAAAGTTATGATATGTATGTAAATTAAGTCCTTAAAAAAAGTGAAAACGGAAAACAGTAGAATTTTTTTTATAATTTTATCCACGTCATGCAAAAATCTCTTACTGTTTTTCCCCAGTCCATTACGTGTCCTCTAGGTCCTCCTCCTAATCTATGCTCCTCTTTGTAACCCTTGTCTTTCACAGAAAAAACATAATCAGTGCCTCATGTTCACATCACCTATTTTAAATCTTAGAACTATATCTACTCTTCCATCACCACAGCATATGACCTGTTATTTCAGTTAATTATTTCGTAATAGATTTTGGCAGGGTTTATATTAATTCTGAATGAAAAGACTGCTATTTTATGGACTAGATTCAACTCTAGGATGTCTAAGTAGCTTTCCCCAATATAATATTCTAACATAGTAAAATATAATTGTTTTCATTGTCCGTTATCATTAACATTTAATCTGCCTCATCTGTTTAAGGAGACAGGACCAATGTTATTGCGGGTTTAGAAATCATGTAAGTAAATCTACTTACAGAAGTTCCAATTCTGGATATGTCTTGCATTCAAGCTGACACAGCTAAACTCTTTTCTGGACCATAAAGAAAAGTGCCAGCTCCTTTCCAAGAATTCTACCAGCTCCATTCCAAGAATTTGTATGGCTGAGTCTGAAATAAAAGGTTTTGCTAAGAGGTTTGGCTCATTCATTAAAGCAAGATGCCACTCTTTGTGGGATAGAGGCACCTCATGTCTGTCTCCCTCAGTGACATCCATTTGAGAAAGATAGGGTGAACAAACTTTTAACAGAGAAGTCAAATAAATTTCTGGGCTTAATTAAAGATCTCTGGAGCATTCTTTCTTTCAGGTGGTAACTTTTGTGAGTGCTGCTTAACAGATACTTTAAAGATCAATGCATGTTAATGATATTATGAATGGTTGCAGAAATTAGGTTGTTGGCATTTTGCCAAATGAAAATTACTGGATGGCTGAAGGCAAGGGTGCATACCAGGATTAGGGGATTGTCAAAAATAATATAAATGCCTTGTGATTTATTCCTAGATGATTTCTTTACTGTTATGAATATTGAGACCACGTGATAACTGTCTTTCAGATGAGTAAGTTGTAAAGTTATTATTTTCAGTTTTAAACATATTTATTTATTTATTTATTTTCAGGGGTTTTTTTTAAGATATATTTTCAAATATGAAAATATATCTATAGATATAGATAGATGTTTTCTATAAATCATCTCTCATACTGTTAGGCATTAAAGCAATGCTTTTTCTCCAGCCCAAAAAATTATATTGTCATGCCCTCTTGAGAAAGAAAGCATCATGACCATTCCAAATGTGCCAGACATTCTATATATTCTATTAACAGAAAACAGAGTGATGCAATGTGTAGTCTCATAAGCCTGACTATCAGCAAAAAATTATTTTTATTTCTTTCAAAAGAGATGTGAAAAGAATTTTTAATACCTACCTCAGCCTATCTGGCCTTTATTCCTGACCTTAACAAAATTCAATATTTTAAAATAAGATTCCTCTTCTGTCGATATTCATACGATTTCAGAAGACAATGGCATCTCACTGCTTCTGTAATTTCATTAATTGTTACAGTTTGCAAAGTCATGTTTATACTTTTTGCAAGAGAATATTTCTCAGGGAGCAAAAGATTAGAAAGAGAGTAGACTTTTATAGTTTGTTTTTGGTTTTTTTTTTTTTTTTTTTTTTTTTTTTTTTTATATACCACAAGGGAAAGAGTTTAGTGCACAGGAAAGATTATGTGATATTTTTAAAAATACAGGCACTGTCTTGTTTTTTTTTTTTTTTTTTTTTTTTTTTATTTCTGCCCAACATATAAAAAGAACTTTAGGACATACTGTGCCAATCCAGGAGCTAGGAATGAAGACACTGCTGCTCTCTGTTCAACAGAAGGAAAGTTCAGCAATAGAAACAATATTGAGAGTACAACTCAACACATTTAAGATTCATATTGTGTAAGTTCCTTCTTTGGATTACATTGTGCTGTACTGCAACAAAACCCCTGAAGGAAGCAAGGACATATCTGATTTTTCAATGTAGGACGTGGTACCGGAAGAAAACAATTAAGTAGAAAAAAATAAATCTGTATGTAAAACACTTTTAATAATCCACTTGTCTGAATAAAATTGCCATGTTTCTTCCTTGTCACATTATCATATTTATAGTTTTTAGTACTTTTAATATAAATAAATTAGATCTTGTAACTCCTTAGAGGAAAGTTATGTCTCACTAGATTTGTAAGGATTATCTTGTATACTGAGATAGTATAAGTACTACTAAAACTATGTGTGTAAGGACAGCAATAGTAAACAAAACACATTCAAGATGAGATTTAATTTCTCCAGGCACCAAGTGAGATTTTGTACCCTTTCATGCATTAATTTAAATTCTATTCATGCAGTATGCAATAATTTGTTTTGTGTTTCGAGACATGAGAATGCAATTTACCATTATAGTTGAACTTCACAAGTATGTTCTGGCAAGAGATGAGCATGTTGGGTGATGTGTCTGAATTCACTTCCTTGGAAAGTTCAGAATGTGTTCATCAAAACTATCTTTGCAGTCTGAAAGGAGAGAAACTTTTCTTAAAGGAAGTCAGAGACAGTGAAATTTCTATCCGTATACTAATCTTGTCTTTCCTGGAGCACAGAGGATGACTGTCATTGCCCAGTTAGAAAAGAGGATTTTTTTTCCTTCACATGGGTCAAGGCCCTTCTTTTTTCCCCCTGGAAGAGAAGTGTCTATTTGCTAGCTGTAGAAATTATCCCAAAAAGGCTGAGTCTTTGATTGCCAAGCTGGTTGGTCAAACCAAAATTTCTCTTATCTGCTGGGTAACTGTAAAATCTTGGGCTAATCTTTGAGAAACTTATTTGGCAGACTGGGCTGTAGATGATGTTGAAAACAGTACTCTATTACAGCCATCATGGGCAGTAACATGACAGCAAAATCAAATATAAGCAAATGACAGTAAACCTAAATATAAGTGTCATAACATCATGTATGATGTTCCATCTCTGTTTCTGTTTCTCAATAGAGTAGTTGCAATACCGAGGAGGAAGGTCAAAGTAAAGGGCTAATCCTGGTAGCCTGAGAGCATCTGCAAAATAAAATGAAAGTATCAATCCTCTCCAGAGGATATACACAGCTTTGCCCTGAATCATTTCTTCATCCTACAGTACTCTAAACTTTCTGAGGGAGGACTGATTCTCTATAACCATTGACATATAAACTATTGCTGTAAACTGAGTGAAGACAAGCCTCATTTCCAATTCTTCCATGCATATGCAGAGTTTTGTCTTTTGAAATTGTAATTAATTAAAACTGGCAAAATGATCAGTGACTAAATAGCTGCAAAATCTCATTATTAAAAATGACCTAATTTGAATGTAATGAGTGTAAAAATAATTTGAAACTTAGCTATAATTTTGCATTTACCCTTGCATAATCAGAATGCCAGGGTTCGGGCTCCGACTGTCTGCTCTCACATGCAGTCCATCACTGCTACAAAGCTAACAAAAATATTAATGACAACAGAAGTCCACCCAACACTCATGTACCTTCTCTCTGGAAACACATCAGCATTTGGAAAATGCTCCTCTTCTGCATTTTCTATGTTAAAATATTTCTTATTTATTCAGGATCTAGTATTTACTTCTACACAAACGTTAATGACTGTTACAACCATCTTCCTAAGGACTGCCGAAAAAGATGTTCGAACATCAGAAGAGTAGGAAGTCAATTACTCCATTCTGGTATGCAACCTCTACTCACTTCACTGGAGTCTGTAAAAGGGGAAGAACAATAAGGAAAATTCTGAAAAAACATTCTAATTGTCATTTAATTCACAAACTTGAAAGAAACCTCTTTCTTTTCTTTCTTTTCTTTCTTTTGTTTCTTTTTTTTCTTTTCTTTCTTTCTTTTCTTTCTTTCTTCCCTTCTTCGTTTCACCCCTTCATCCCTACTTTGTTAATTCTGTTCTTAATGAAGACTTATTTTTTCATTCTAAAGTTACTTAGAGAAGCATTTAGATCGGTAACACCTGAATTTAGCTGTGAATATGTAAAAAATGACATGTAAACATGAAATTAATTACAGATAAGTAAGGTACTTTGAATTTCCATGTTATGTTGCCACACACACTCTGTTTATTATTACTCATCACATCCTTTTCTAATTGTGAGAGTTGAACTGCAGCATCAAAGGATTCTTACAGAGTTTTTTCTAACCCAACCCTAGATTCATGCAAAACAAGGAGAAGTCCATTCTTGGGCTTTAAGAAGGTTAAAACATAGAATAACTTACAAATGTTTAAAAAAAACATGAGGTGAAAAAACAACCAAAACATCATGTTATTGTCTTGTTCAGAGAGTTTTGCACTCTTGTCTGAGAATAATCACTGGGATATGGGAGTAAGAAAGAACTGCTATTTGTCAAAAAAGATAAAGGAAATAAAGGTACCTCAAGGGTATTTGTGAAGTTGCTGACGTGAAAAAATGCATTCAAACTAGAAAATTAGCAAGAAAGAGCCTACTTAGCAAAATACTCTTCCAATATTTGTCTAAAAATATATTCTAACTAAATTAGCACAGGACACCTTTCTTATTAATTATAAATTAAATTCTTATTTGGTCACTTAATTTAATATCCAGTTTAAATATTCTTGGTACATCACTGTTTGAAGCAGGATGGGGGGGAAGAATAAAAGGAAAAACTAAAAGCGACAAAAAAATCAAAATAACATGAACTTTAATATACAGTAAATTAGACAATTATTTAGACATATTTTCTGAATATATTTATACATAGAGGGCAAGGATTTCTGTTGTGGCTCACATGAGTAACACTGCTGTTTTAAAGAGCATCTGGAATATTGTCTGGAATAGTTTATTTAGGTGATTCTGTCTAGATATGAAAATGTAATTTCTGAATTCCTTCTTTTATTAGGAAATTCACTAAAATTTCTTCAGACCAAAATACTGTAACTGTTTTGATCAAGACCAAGATGATAACATCTCTTATTGATTATTTCATTAAAGTCTGAGTATGTAAAGGAACTAATGCTTTAACTTCTTCATTTTGTTGCATGTGTTATACTCTTTCAAAACCACATATAACCACAGACCCCCATAATTTATGCAAATGTATAATGGAGAAAGAAGGGACAAGAGGAAAGCTGGAGCCCTTCTACGTGACTGCTTATGTCTTAAAGTTCAAAGGATATATAACATATGTCCTACAGCATAACACCTGGGCCTAACTTTTCAGAACAGTTATTCCTCAAAAACCTCATAGTTAATAATCACAAACAAATTAGTTTCGTAGACAAATTGCATGACAAAGAACACTTGAGGATGCCCAGGTTAGTCCACATTTTATCTACTGAAATCTAATTTACCTTTTTTTTCTTAGCATTGAAGATTAGAAATAAATGAGAACTCCAGAACGAGATTTTTCTGAAACAAGTTGTCTAACTGATATATGATCTCAATTTATTTTTAAGAACTGTTTTCAGCTGTGATATTCATGCTACATATAAAGTGGCAATTAAAAGAAATTTATATGGTATCTCACTAGGTAGAACTTACTAAAGAACAAGAAAATTATGCTTCACTGCTTCCCTTGAGGATTAAAATTGCTTTAATGGTCTAAATTGTTTATGATGTACTCAAGAGAGAATCTGAGCTAAATGAGCCTGGACAGAATCTTTTTGAAACACCAAAAAACCCTGCTCCTAGATTTGTACTGATGAAATGAAATGCTAGGAAATTCTGAAAGGAAGTTTTATGGGAAATAATGCAAAAAAATATCCATTGATCATGTTATATGCATGCAACTGTATTTTCCTGTGTACTGTCAGAACACACAATATGTACATTCAGAAAGTTAAACATAAAGTCAACATCTTTGCGCACACCTGCAACAAGACCAAGTCTTTAGTGTCACTGAAGTCTTCTTCATGTAGTCTTCTCTGCCACTGAGAACTGCATATTTTCCCATTTGTTTACTAACTTTCTTCAAAGAATCAAGGCATTTTTGAGAACGGTGAAGAGTTTATAATTGCTTAAAAAAAAAAATTTAGATGGTTTTGAATTTCATTGTCATAAATGGATTTCTAGGATTTTTGTCTGGAATCATTTGCAAATGGTTCTGAATGACTGAGATTGAATATTTTCTGGATTTAAAAAGAAATTTTAATTTAAAAAATCAAGCATAATATTAACAAAATTTAGTTCATCAATATGTAAATATCTTTCCTTGAACTATATATAAAAAGTTATATGTCAAAATTCCTGTATATACAGAAAAAATGGAAATTAATAAGAAAATACTATAGAATCTACTTAAGGTATTAAAAAAAAAGTGTGATAGGATCCTTGATTCTGAATCAAGATTTATTGAATACCACCCAAAACTCTAAGTTGAATATTTCAGAGCTTATCTGAATTCAACATGAATTAGTTTTAAGTTTATAGAGCAGAGACTTTCATCACTACATGAATTAGAAATCATGAAAGATATTAATATTAAAATTTATTAGAATAAAATAGAAATAAAAAATAAAATAAATACAATTATTAAAGTGTTTTTTTTTTAATCTCAGCTACTAGCTCAGAATTTTAAGAAACTTAGAAGCATCAACAGTTATCCAGGAATAAAGACATCATGTGACTTAAAGGAATTCTTAGCCATGTTTCTACTTATACTGAAGTGTAAGAGTGCAGAAAATAAAGAATATTTTCAAGATTTCCATCTTCAAAAAGTCCTACTGTCTCCTATAGTGTGTGGGGAGTATTTTCTTGTTTGTTTTGTGTGATTTAATTTGTTGGTCTTACTTTCATTTTCAAAAAAAAAAAATGCCTAAAGACAGTTTATTTATTTTTCTATTTATTTTGTACATGGGGTCATTTAAGTATGTTCATTTTATCTTGTTCATTTTATCTTGTGCTGAATTGCTCTGACAAATTTCTGTCAAGATTGGAATAGTCAAGGAGTAAGCCAAAGAAATGCTCTTGTTACAATGACTTATCTCTCTCTT
>CM019214.1:25679844-25722645 GCA_009741485.1 Malurus cyaneus samueli
TTCAGATTTCCATCTTCAAAAAGTCCTACTGTCTCCTATAGTGTGTGGGGAGTATTTTCTTTGTTTTGTTTTGTGTGATTTAATTTGTTGGTCTTACTTTCATTTTCAAAAAAAAAAAAATGCCTAAACACAGTTTATTTATTTTTCTATTTATTTTGTACATGGGGTCATTTAAGTATGTTCATTTTATCTTGTTCATTTTATCTTGTGCTGAATTGCTCTGACAAGTTTCTGTCGAGATTGGAATAATCAAGGAGTAGGCCAAAGAAATGCTTTTGTTACAATGACTTGTCTTGGTAAATGACTGAGAAATATCACTTTCATTAATAATTGAATAAGTCAAAGGGAAGAGCAAAGAAGAACAGTTCAGGAGAATATATACCAACTCAGTGAAAAGGGAAATTAAAAACATGCTATATGGCACAGTGTCACATGCCACTCTTTGTGGTGGTGCTTATTATTCCTTTCTAATACAGAATATTCACTGATATTTGCACCCCTAAGGATAAATAGTTGAAAATATTTTACCTAAGGGCAAGCTCACAAGACAATTCTCCAATACAATGAAAAATATCTCCTGATTTCCCACATGCAACAAGGTCTTGATTTTCATGATATTTGAAAGGAAAAGCTACAGAGGAGAATAAAGACTGTGTGTGTCTGTGTGTACAATAGAAAAGTTTAAGGAAAACTTAATAAATAACACTTTTTTGTAAATTGCACTGAGAAAAAAATCTTACAACAAAAAATCCTTTCCATAAAACAATTTAATTGTGGACAATTCCAAAATGATGGAAAATTTCTGGAAAAAGCAGATAGTCTTCAAAAACTTGGGGGAAAAAAATGTATGTATCTTTATATTCAGACAAGCATACACATTTATTTTAAAGTCAACAGAAAGCAGTCTATGTGGAGCACAGTCTCATTCTTTGACATGAAATCTGTGTATTGGGGGGTCCTTGTTTCATAATTTCCAAACTGTGAACCATTCTGCCATGTACCCAATTTTCCTTGGAGAAGTTCTGATGATGAAACTCTCTCATGAACAACAGATTTGATGAAGAGCCTTTACATTAATATTGAAAGTAAAGCTACATTTGTAGTCACCGGCTCTGTTAACTTTCAATGGCAAAGTGAAAGAGTTCCTTTATTCCCATGAATAATGAGCCTGAGAGCTCAGCCTACTCAGGCACTGCAATTTTCTATTTCCATAAATCAATATCATATATGTTTATGAAAATGTGTGGGTGTTTTTAGCTTAAGTTTAAATCAGTGTTAGCTCTGGTGAAACCATTTGCACCGCAACAGAGTCTGGAAACTTTGAAGTGTCATCTCTAACCTTAGGAAAGCTGCAGAATATGTATAGTCCATCTAAGAGTAAAAAAAATCCCATATTTAGCTAAATTTTAATTTTTTTTATTTTAATTTTTTAAGTATTCACCATTTTTCTTTTGAAAAACAAAATAAAAATTAAAAAAAAAAACCCCACAGCTCAGTTTAAGTGCTTTCTAATTGCAATACAGTCACCTAGAGCTCCGCATCTGAATCTCTTTTATTTGCAGCCCTTTGTTAAATTGTTATAGAAAGCAATCTCCCTGTAATCTTCCCTTCTCAAAGCAGAGCATGACCAGTTCTCTGTCTCTCCTCATACACAAGAGCTTTGGCCCATTAAGAATCTTGGTGGCCTGCACTGGACTTATTCCCATTTGTCAACACCTCTCCTGTACAGGGAGAGCAGAGCTGTGTATCTTATCTGTATCTTATATGAGGCCTCACCACTGCTGAACAATCCCTTCCCTCAATATTCCAGATATGCTTTTGCTAATTAGTGTGACACGGAGTGTAGATTGTCTTCACCACAGTGTAACACAATTAAGTTGACACAGGAAATTGTGTTTCCTACTCCAGTCTCATCTTTACTCCAATTATGAATATTTTCAATAAGTTTCATGTTGTTGTCTATTTAATAATCAGAAATAGTCTTTCCAATCTAAGTAAACTGAGAACATCCATGATGTCTTTTTACCTTACATCCGTTACCCAAACGTTTTGGGTTCTGAAGATTTTGCTTCTATGTTTCCTTTCAATTGCAATTATTGTAAATTTGGAGTATTTCTAATTACTTGGTGAGTTTTACAAAGTGTGATAGAAAGCATACTTTTTTTACCAGATGCCTGAAGGGTTGTCTGAGCTCAGGAATGAATACTGAGGAGGTTTGACACTGTCTCATGTGACTTACAATTTCTTTCATGCGATTTCTTCTACCAAACTCTGTCTTAGAGGCATGAAGCAGATTAGAATTTCAAAGGCTATTAGAAAGAACATTAGAATACAAGAGAAGTAGGAATTTTTATTCTTTTATGTTTTTTCAATCTTTTTAATACTATTTCATTTATCAGGTAGAAAGAGAATAATAATAACCCTTTGGTTACAGGGGTTATGCTTTTAGAACATCAGAAAAGGATCACGTGTCCAYAACCTGAGCACACTACTTTCATTATTGTTCTTGAAAACAGGCATTTCCAGGGCTTTAAATATGGGATGGCTTTATAAGCCAGACTGACTCTTTCCACTGACTTCAATACCTTCTGTGATAAGTTGGTTCATGGAATTGCCACATGCTTTATTAAAACAGTTTGTAACACCTTCATGTATCTAAGGGGGGAGGGGAAGGGAACTGCGAAGGTGCAGAGAAAACTCCTGCCTCCCCCTAACCACGCCTACCAGTGGTCGTCATGGCACGCAAAGACCCCCCCAATGACAGCACAACGCAGACGCGACGCAGACCAATCAGGATCGCTGGAAGATTCTAGAACACACGTCAGAGAGGGTATAAAAAGGGGGGCTCAGGCTACGTGCGGCGCGGTGCCTAGGTGTTGGTGGGTGCGACCCACCTAGCTGGTGTCCTAGGTGCGGCAGGCCACCCGCCTAGCCCGCCCAGCGCTGCTTTTTGACTAGTATCTGGTTAGTATCTGTTCTTTTGTTAATGTTTTAATTAATAAATTGTTAATTGGCTTCTAACCTCTGATTGGCTCTTGAGGATCAATTTATGACAATTTGGTGCCGTGACTCGGATAGGGATCTTCTCGTGGAGTCCTTCAAAGGGAGGCGCGCCCCGTCTTTATTTGACGGCCCGGAGAGGGCACTTCACCAGCGCCCCTACCCGACGAACCTAAATTCAGATACTAGTCAAGGGATTTTATACCTCCATAACATTTTTGTGCACAAAACTCCGGACGACTCCCAGGACGCGTGAGTACATTGGGGTAAAGGGTTCCCTGAGAGGTGGGCTCACCCCCCGTTTGTATGAGACCTCTCTAAAATTCCCCGTCCGGAGGGAGGTGGGTTTCAGAGGTGTGTAAAGGGGGTTGAAGTTGTATTAACTAGCCCCTGGACAGGCGGCGGGGAACCGCTCACGGAGAAGCGGCTCGGGGGAACCCTAAGCCCTCCACACAGCCTCTGGACCCGTGGGAAGGGAGCCCCACGCAAAACTCCCAGACACCGGGTAGGGCTGGAGCCCCTACAAGTCTAAATTTTGAGACGCCGGGTAGGGCCGGTGTCCCTACAAGTGTGCGTGTGAGAGACGCCCGCGGAGAGGCTGTGAGACGGTCAGATTCATATGCCCGCGGAGAGGTGCCTCGTGTCTGTGTGTGCGAGACGTCCCGCGGAGAAGGGCTAGGGAGCGCCGAGGCTTCTGGCTCGACCGCGGAGACTGCCTGCGTGTCTGTGTGTGCGAGACGTCCCGCGGAGAAGGGCTGCGAGCGCCGAGGCTCGCTAGCTCATTCGCGGAGACGGCTCACGTGTCTGTGTGTGTGTGGGAGGTCCGCGGGGTGGGGCTGCGAGCGCCGAGGCTCGCTAGCTCATTCGCGGAGACGGCTCACGTGTCTGTGTGTGTGGGAGGTCCGCGGTGGTGCAGTCCCTATTCCCCTGTGAGAGATTAGACCACGACTGGGAAGGATAGTGCGTGTGAGTGTGATACTCATTTCCCCCGCTGAAGACACTCTGGAAGATGGGACAGAGGGAAAGCAAGCCCTCTACATCCATGGGAGGGGAGCCCCAAATGAAGCTCCCAGACATCCCTCCCGATAGTCCGTTGGGACAGCAGCTTATACATTGGGCTGACGACCCTCGGACCAAGGGGAAAAGTAACATTAAAATGATAAATTACTGTATGCTGGTTTGGGGGGGGAAGAAAATCAAGTCAGATTCTTTGTATTGGCCCATATTTGGGTCAGATGAAGAATCTGTGTGCCAAGCTTTAAATGTTTGGGTAAACAGTAAAAACCCCTTCATTCAAGAGGAGAGTGATTATGCTGCTCTCTGGCTCCCTACACCCGAAGGAGCAGGGTGTTTGTGCTAAAAAAAAAATAGACGTAAGCACTCTGATGATGCACCCCCACCATATGTGCCGCTCACTCTATGGCTCCATTGATCAGGCACAAGGGGGAGAGGCTGGGCCACTATCCCTCGGGAAACAGGGAGATTCCTCATCTGAGGAAGAAGATAACATTCTGCAGGGACCGGTAACGCGGAGCAGAGCCCGCAAGTTATACCCCCTAAGGGAAGTGGCTATGGGAATGATAAATCAACAAGGGGGTGGGCAGGCACCCAGTATAGGATATGTGGCAGTCCCTTTAAACTCCGTAGATGTCCGCGAATTTAAAAAAGAAATGGGACATCTTTTAGAAGACCCTCTTGGGGTAGCAGAAAGAGTAGATCAATTCCTGGGACCAAATATCTATACCTGGGACGAGCTGCAATCCATTTTAGGAATACTTTTCACAGCAGAAGAGAGACGCATGATTAGAACTGCAGGCATGCGTATCTGGGAAAATCAACACCCACAGGGTCCCATGGGTGATACGAAATGGCCATTACATCGGCCCAATTGGACAATCAAATCCACAAGATCGGGTAACATGCAAGACCTAAGAACCATTATAGTACAAGGAATAAGAGAAGCAGTGCCTAGAGGGCAAAATATGAGTAAAGCCTTTAATGATAGTCAAAAGAAGGATGAGGACCCTACCACCTGGTTGGAAAGATTAAGAAGAAATTTGCAGTTGTATTCTGGGGTAGATCCTGACAGCCCGGTGGGCCAAACCCTCTTAAAATTTCAGTTTGTGTCTCGGGGATGGCCTGATATCCGAAGGAAATTAGAAAAACTAGACGATTGGCAAAACAGAGGGCTGGATGAACTATTAAGAGAAGCACAGAGGGTATATGTAAGAAGGGATGACGAAAGTTACAAGAAACAGGTTAGAATGATGGTGGCGGCAGTACAGGGCAGAAAAGAAAGACCAAATTCGGGTACCCAACTAGAACAACAGTCCTTGGAAAACAATGTGGTCTGTTATTACTGCCAGAAAAAGGGACATTTGAAAAAGAATTGCAGGCAAAGAATAGCAGATGAACTGTTTGCTGAGGATTAGGGGTGTCAGGGGCTCTATTTGCTGGGGTCACATAAGTTCAGTGAGCCCTTGATAAAATTGAAAGTAGGACCCCAGCAACAGGAATTTGAGTTCCTCGTGGACTCAGGGGCAGAACGATCAACCATTCAGTCCTTGCCACTAGGTTGCAAAATTTGTAAGGACACAATACAAGTAATTGGAGCAAAGGGGGAACCTTTTAAGGTACCTATTAAAGTGCTTACCATTGGCTTTGCTAAATATTAGAACACAACCCCGTGCAGACATCAGAGTATCACCATTTGAAATGTTGTATAGAATGCCTTTTGATGTAGAAATGCTGCAGACCACCCTAAAATATCTGATACCCATTTACAGGTTTATATTACTCAGCTATCTAATCAAAGGGAAAAACTTCGCAAAAAGGGATTGGTAGTGCAAAGGCCTCCCCTATGGATGCCAATACATAAATTCTGTGTGGGAGACGAAGTATTAATAAATGCTTACTACTGAGTCTGCAGTGCGGACCGCTGAAAGAGGGTGGACTCATGCCAGCCGTGTAAAGAAACTCACTCAAGACCCGACGTGGCAGGTCATCCCATCCCAACGGCGTGAGGACATAAAGATAGGACTTAAGAAGCGATAAGCTTGCAATACCCTGCATGAATCCTGTTAATATTTGTTTGAAAGAACCTGATTGTGGATCAGAATATAATTTTAACCATGTTCGGAACTATGTGGTTAGATGTGATAATATTGGCTGTAATTGTTAGCTTTTTTGTGTTTTATTTGCAAGGTGTACAGGTAAGAGTGATGGATCCATTGCATGCGGGAGCGGCCTCCTTCAGGGATTTACCTCCCCTGCTGTAAGGCCGAGAAGGCTGAAATCATGCAAATTTCACAATTGGCACTTAACATGGGCCGATTGGGATATGAATCCAAAGAATGGTGGGAGATTTTGGCCCATGGCATCCACCCCAATTTGTACTGCTGTCACTCTGATGAGCCCAAACCCTTGTTGGCAGAACTAGTCGGGAGCGAATGCAGAGTCGAGCCTGCCTGCTCGCCCTGTGCAGGAGAAGCAGTTAACAGTTACAAGACCCGCTGGGAACAGTGTGTGGAAACCCACGGGCGGTTCTCCGAAGAATCCTCTTGCTGCCGTGAATGTCTCTGTGACCGGAGGCAACCCAGTCGACAGGTGGGGCAGAAGAGAACCAAACATGAAAAGAGAACCTGAGACTATGACTCTGAGCTCCCTTTCCATAGAGAGGAGTGAACTGGGGTGTTTGCCACCTAAATTGGGAAGCAAATCAATTTTAATTAAAACATCTAAAGCAATGAGATCCTCCACTCGAACCTTGCAAGTGTATTATAGGTTATTGATAATAGCCTGCTCTATAAGGTGTAACAATTCCATATCCACGCACCCATATCAGCCGTTTAAGTGGACATTAAGTAGATAAGAAGACCAGAAGGTTATTCAGACAAAAATTGTATCTGGATCTCCCAACTTCACTGCTTACCTATGCGATTTGGTACCTGTAAAACCCTGCATATTCAATAAGTTAAAGGAAGGTTAGAAGCAGCGCATTTAATGCCAGTCAGAGCAAAATCTGAAATCATATCTGGGAAATGGAATCAAAACAGGACTGGCTATGAGCAAAGAAGTGTTAAGGCAATTTCATGAACCAAATGGTAAATAAAGAGAGGGGGGAATTGTGATAAGTTGGTTCATGGAATTGCCACATGCTTTATTAAAACAGTTTGTAACACCTTCATGTATCTAAGGGGGGAGGGGAAGGGAACTGTGAAGGTGCAGAGAAAACTCCTGCCTCCCCCTAACCACGCCTACCAGTGGTCGTCATGGCAACCGCAAAAGACCCCCCCAATGACAGCACAACGCAGACGCGACGCAGACCAATCAGGATCGCTGGAAACTTCTAGAAACACCACGTCAGAGAGGGTATAAAAAGGGGGGCTCAGGCTACGTGCGGCGCGGTGCCTAGGTGTTGGTGGGTGCGACCCACCTAGCTGGTGTCCTAGGTGCGGCAGGCCACCCGCCTAGCCCGCCCAGCGCTGCTTTTTGACTAGTATCTGGTTAGTATCTGTTCTTTTGTTAATGTTTTAATTAATAAATTGTTAATTGGTTCTAACCTCTGATGGCTCTTGAGGATCAATTTATGACACCTTCTACTTCATGTTTAGAATTCACATATATGCTTTGTTTTAGTTATATTTTAGTCTAAATTTAAATATTTTTATTTGTTTGGATAACTAAAGTATTGGTTCATTGAGTTCTTCGGTATCTCGCTTTTCAAATCATAGAATCATCAGATTATTAAGATTGGAAAAGATCTCCAATATCACAGAGTTCAGCCTTTGAGTGAACACCGCATTATCAAGTAGGCGATGGCAAGCAGCTTCATGTCCAGACATATCCTGAACACTTCCAAGGATGGTAACTCCATCACCTTACTGGGCAGCTCATTCCAATGTCTGACCACTCCTTCAATGAAGGAATTCTTCCCGATGTCCATCCTGAGCCTCTGCTGCAGCTGGAGGCATTTTCCTCTTGTCTCGAAATGTCAAGGAGATGTAAAGTACATGATACAGTTGCTTGAACATATGATCTGCCTCAGACAATTGTCACCAGATACTCACAAGAGACCTCAGAAGAAGCCTGCATGTTGCAGAGCAGCAGATCAGATGAAGCTGCAGGTCATATCCTGGGTGCATATCCCACAGACAGACTGTAAAGGATCAGGATTTCTGATTAAGTTGCCTTCAATGATGCAGAAATTCACATGAGAATTTGATATCTATTCTGTGTTATCAGTTACAGCCTAATAAGCTTTCCAGATACTCTTTGCCCAGCCTGTAACACTGCATGGGGTGTGTGACCCAAGTGCAGGAGCTGACAAAGTGTGTAACTCTGTCATAGAAGGAGATCAGGTTGGTCAGGCAGGACCTGTCTCTCCCAAACCTATGCTGAGTCTGATTGCCTGCTCGTCATGCATGTACTTCCTGACAGCACCCAAGATGACCCTCTCCATTGCCTGATATGAGCACTGAGGTCAGGCTGATAAGCCTGGAGTTATCCAGATCCTCCTTCCAACATGTTTTGCAGATGGACAACTCAGTCACAACCTTCCGGTCAGCTGGGACTCTCTGGTTAGTCAGGACTGCTGGTGAAATGACTTCACATGGCTCAACAAGCTCCTCTGCCAGCCCTATCAGTACTCTCAGATCCCATATGGCCAATAGACCATACTTAACCAATAAAAGACAACAAAGAGAAGAGGCAAAACACATAATTTTTGAATTTTTTTTTTTTTCTAATTCTCTCAAAGTAGGCATATTTCAGAAGTTGCAACCTTGCAACCTACTCGTCTGGTTAAATAACTAAAGCTTCCATAAATACCTAAAAATTTAGAGAATTTGTTCATTCTTTAAAGAGCATATATAAAATGGAAAAAAAGTATTGCTGTTTAACTTCTGTCTAATATTTACACTGTCATAATATTTACTTTAAAAATGGAAGATCTGTACTCAACAAATGCCTTCTCCTGAGAATTTCCATATACATATTTCTGATGTGAGAGCCAAAATAATCAGTCAAAACAATAGAAACATAAAAGAATTATAATATTACAGGCAGAAATTTAAATTCCCATGAATTCCCAGGTAATGAATAATTAAACAAGATTTGTTTTAAGGGATTGCTAGTTTGGATTTAAATTACAGGCTGACGAATATCTCTGTAGATCTCAATTTTTGTCTAGAACAAGAAAAAAAAATCAGCAATTATCTGTACAGAAGGTCTTTTCTAAAGGACATTTCTGGATATAAGTTAGGATTTAAGAAAATTGAAGATTTGTTTCTCTTTTAATGTCTCCTCTCCATGAATTATTTAGTTCATCAAAATAGATGCATAAAACAAGAAGTTCAGGCATTTTCCCAAACAACTATCATTTATAATTTCAGATCACACTTTTACAGTTCCCTTGTTCACTGTTTCTCAGTTGTTTATATATTTTTTTTAATTACAGAGTAGTAAAACTACGAATCTTTTCCAAGAAGAACCTAAGTAGAATGCAATATCTTGCTTATGTTTTAATCTTTCTATATGGAATTATTTTTATTTTAGAAGACATGAGAAACAAGTCTTTTAGTTCTTCCATTACTTTCTCACCTGTGACTCATCATTGAATTTAAACAAATATATTTTAATTGAACAGAAATATTTTTTTGCAAGTATGGATATACATCAGCAACTTTGGGTGCAGAAAAAATTCTTGCTATTGAATAGCATCTTAGATTGATTTATCATATGGAAAATGACCACTTTATTAAATAACTTGTTATTAGGATAGCCTTAGATATGCAATAGAAATCCTGACTTTGAGAAGAATGGTTACTATTAATTTCTACCCATATTTGGGAAATTCATATTAAACTGGATAACAATTGGAAAAATTATTTTCTCTCTGTAATTAGCAGGGAGACTTTATGAACCGATAGACTTTTTTTCTAGTGTCTATTTCCTAGTTTACAAAGGTCAGCTACAATTGTTATCAGGCAGCTAAATAAAAAATTACTAAGTTCATGGTTTTTGCATAGGATATTTTTTTAATAAATAGAGTATTTGTAGATCAATTATGTGTTTAATCTGTGATTTGGTGTGGGGTGATTTTCTGTTCTTGTTTGTTTGCTTGTTTTGCACAGACAGAATTCAGGTCTGTTTTGTTAGAAGAAAATTTCTGTTAGTTGCTTCTTCAGTTACATTCAAAACTTAAAATTCTAATTGCCTTATGGAAATTCTGAAATCTGATATTATTGAAGATATTATACTGTTTAAATTTGAGTTATTTTAAATAGATTTACCCTTATGAGGTAAACAGGTATTTGCAATTAAGAATTTACTTCAAAATTACTTCATGATTTTCTTTCATATCTGGAATTTATAAATTAGTCATTAAAAATTGATTAGTTGAAACAAGGAAGTAATCATGGAGTGCTGGAACCACTGCTTCCCTGGATATCAGTCTGAAGGACATGTCTAACTATCTTAGCACCTCCTGATTTTTTTTTTTTTTTTTTTTTTGCTCACAAAATTGTTTGCATTTGAATGTATTAGGATACACTGTGACTACTTTAATGCTCATTTACCTGCACTGCTTTATCTACGTGGATTTTAAATCACACCAGTAATTTTTTCTTTAATTCCCCTTGGAAAGCTGTCTAATAGATCTGCATGTTAGCAAATATTTCCTCAGTCTTAATTTTAATTTCTTTTTTTGTCTGATTACATTGAATTATGCTTGCATACATCAACCTTAACTACTCTATTCATTTTTTGTTTGAACCTATGAATTACTTTTATAAACTGTGCTTCTTTGGTCATTGTTAATCTGGTATATGTATGAAATATTTTCTTGTTTCTCAAATCACTGAAACAGTTAAGTGCAATTTTGTTTGCTTTTTGATTCTTAAAATAGGTTTTAAGACAGTCAAATGCGTAAAATATTGAAAATTGAAGTTCTGTGGATTTTTTTAGGTTTAATAACTTTCTGATTTAAAAGTACACACTCTGAAGAGATAATGTAGTGCAATTCATTCTGCTCTATTTTCCTGCCCGATCACATGGATGAGCTTTCTTGATTATTTGTATACAGGGTCAGAAGATGCATTTCCTGTCATTTTCCTACAATATTTGATACCAATTTGCTGTTTATTTTCTTCTTGGGATCACCATGCAAGCTAAACATGGTCCAAATCTTTTAACTCCTGTCAAACAAGAGTTATCAAAGCCAGTGAAACTCCCAGGCTGTGACGAGGTAGACATGGAACTGGTGGGAGGATTTTCCTCAGGGAGCCTAGGGGCTCTGCATCAGGTAAAGTCATCCCAGAGCAGGCAGAAAGCAGTGTCCTTGAGCAGCAGGGCCCTTTATACATCTCAGGGGCTGCAGTCTCAGCTTATCTTCAGGAGGTATCATCTATGACCCTGAGACAAACAGGAAGTGCCTGTCGCTTCTAAGTGGCTTCTGACACTCAACTTGCACTATGGGGTATTTCACATGCCCCAAGTCATCTAAACATAGACAACCAAATAAATCCTACACTTTACATCCTCTCTACCTTACACACAGGTATCTACATTGCTGACATCTGAACTTGTCCTACCAGAAGTTGACTCTCATTCAAGTGGAACAATTTAGTTACCAAAATATAAGGCTGTCTGCTTGAACTGTTTCAAAATTTCACAGCTTCGTTTTCAGCTGTCGATACAAAGCAATGCAGAAGTAGGATCACATCTGCCACTACAGTCCAACTGCTTGGAATAACTTGTGCTACCTTAAAAGGTAGTGATGTCTCTGCATAAAAATGAATTGAAGCCTGGGTGTGATGATTATTCAATGGGGAGTAGCTGTAACCTGAGCTGGTCAATGGAGAGAGATTCCTTTAAGGCACATTTCATATGTTTTTCAAGTTGTGGCATCTGGATGAAATTATGTGATATGTGTCCTTTTAACTATAAAGACAATCTAAACGACTAGATTAGCTAAACATATGTCACACTGTAAATGTCTATATTTTCCACTGAAATTCCAAATATCTCCATGTAATAGATTTCAGGAATATGTAAACTTGCTCTTCAATCTGTGCTTTAGGCAGTTATAATCTCTACATTTGATAGTCAATAAGCACAGTCTAATGAAAGTTAAGCCATATTTATTAAATCTCAGTGACATATTAACATCCAGCTTTTGTTTCAGAACTGTCAGGTGTACAGTACATTCAGTGACTTAAACACTGATCAAATTTAAAGCTAATATAAATAGTATACAAATCAGTATCATTAAGTCAAATAAACCCAAGACAACTCTATGCTTTTGCTGCTGCAGTAAAGCATCCAAAAACCTAGAAAACTTTAATTCCCAGATTTATGAGTGAAATTTATTTGTTTAATTATGAACACCTCATTTGAGTTTTGGGTTAAAAGACACGGCCTTGCCCATAAATGCTGCAGTTCTGCCTTCTATACCAATTGTTGGAGGTTATGTGATATACTTAAGGGAATTCTCTCAAAACACACCAGTTGCTGAACTAATAATTCAGCCTGCTAGCTGAATAGCCTCATAAAACAGTCTTACAAAATATTTCCAGGTTATAGAACCAAAATATATCACATAAACTTGGACTTGCAATAACTGAATTTCTATCAGTTACTGATGTTACTTGAAAGTTTGACTGTTTTACTAACTGTATTATTTATATATATTTAGATAATTAACTTTAATTAATATAAATAATATATTATAAATGTGAAAGCCACCTTCAATCATGCTTTGAGTGTCAAAAATGTTTCTTAGAACAGAGGAAACAGCTGAAAAAAAGAAACAAATGACACTGAAACAGAAAATGTAACAATATTTTTTTTATCTTATAAGGAATGGAGTTGAGAAATTTTGTTTAGTTGGATTCTTTTTCCTTATTTTTCTTTTAATTTGACAATTTTATTTTAACCCTATTTCCATGGAATTTCCATTCCATGGAATGTCGTGATCTTCAAGTATGGCCATGTAAAAGGGAGAATTTGAAAGGAAAATATTTAATGGGTGTTACGACGGATCACAAAATAAAAAATAAACATCAGTCTATAGTGGAGTGTCTGGCTGCTCAGAAGGATGAACTAATAAATATCTACCTTTTGATGAGGTTTCTCCTATTTACACTTCCAGTCCTCTTTCTGTCCTACTACAGGGCAATGAGCAAGTTGCTGTGTGGGGCTGAGCTGCTGGCCAGGGTTAAACACAACAGTGTTTTTTGGTGTCCATTGAGGGTCTTGAGGAGCTCATAATTACAGATAAACTCTGCTAGGCCAATTTTGTGGTCATTATACGTGTTTAGCTACTAATTGAGAGGCTCTTTTTCTTGCCATATATTTTATTATATATTATCTTTCTATCTTGTGTTAGTCTTTTCTATGAATTCTAAATGCTTTCATATTAGTGTTTTCCATGTTTCAGTTTAATTTGTAGAGAAATCTTAAACTGTTAGCCACTTTAATATCTTTTGCCACTGTCTCCGTTTGGAGACAATGTTTTCAGAGGAAAATTAATTTGATAATTTTCCTACCACGAGAAATAGATGCTGGGCAAAAAAGTGAAGAGAAAAAAGAAGGGTTTATTAACAACAACAACAAAATAACACAGTGCCCACAGGACACGGATAAAGAGTAACAGTCAGGGAACAATGATACAGATAAAAAGTAACTTCAGATATTCAACAAAAAGAAACTCGCCCCGCAGCAGGCGGCGACTCCGCCCCGGGAAAAACACAAAGGAAAAACCCACGTGGCGGTTCTTGTAACAGTGGCAAACGGAAAAAAAAACAACCGAAAGAAAAAGAAGTAACACAGTCTCAGCTTCCAGTGAGTGATGAATCAAGAGGGCCTCGGCGCTGCCTCCCGCTGTGAGCCCGGTCCACCCCGAAATCCGGACGGGATGGAGCCGTGAGGCCCTCCTCGGCGGGACCGCTGGAGGAGCAGCAGGAGACGCAGGGGATGTTTGAGAAGAAAAGCCGCCAATGCCACAAACTGGCCAGCAGAAACTGCGACAATGTAACTCTGTTCCACGTAGCAAAGATGAGAAAGCCGGAGAGCCAGCGAAAGCGCAGCTCGAGCACACAGACCCCGCGCCAGCACTGGCAGTTAAAAATTCCTCTGTGGCTTCCCAGCAGCCCTGGTCTTCCTTCCGGGTTGCATTTAAAGAGATAAACATTTTTGGCATATGTGCCAACGGAGAAGGAATACAGAACAAAACTAGCATCAAATATCAACCCAAGACATTCCACCCCTTATTCCATATCCGTTGGCTTTTACGCCCAAACTAATACTTTTTAACTTTAAAAACAGACATATATATACATATATACAAAATAGTGGCAGTGACATACAGGAAACATTACGTACGGTTTCATTCAAGATCAAATCCCCTGAGGTACGCAACGAGTTTCTCCGTCCTCCCTCATAATCCACCATGTGGACCTGGGGCCTGAGCAAAGCAACCCCACGGATGGGTTTGTCTTTGCCGAGGCAGGATTAATACACATTCTTTCCTAGAAGACCTTTAGATGTACTGCTGGACCCTGTCTCCATCTACTGTATACAGGGGTTCAGTTGGGCAGGGCCTGCTCGTTGGTAGAGCTCTGTGTTTACCTCCAGGTAGCCTTTGCTAGATGTTGTTCCCAGTTTTTGAAAGTACCTCCGCCCAGTGCCTTCAAGGTGGTTTTTAAGAGTCCATTGCACCGTTCCACTTTGCCAGCAGCAGGTGCATGGTAAGGGATATGGTACACCCATTCAATGCCATGTTCCCTAGCCCAGGTGTTTAATAAGGCTGTTCTTGAAATGAGTCCCGTTGTCAGACTCAATTCTGTCTGGGGTACCATGCCTCCAAAGGACCTGATTTTCAAGGCCCAGGATGGTGCTACGGGCAGTGGCATGAGGTACAGGGTAGGTCTCCAACCATCCAGTGGTAGCTTCCACCATTGTGAGCACATAACGCTTGCCGTGACGGGACTGGGGCAGTGTGATGTAATCTATCTGCCAGGCCTCTCCGTACTTATACTTGTCCCATCTTCCCCCATACCACAGGGGCTTCACCCGCTTGGCCTGCTTGATGGCAGCGCATGTCTCACAGTCGTGAATAACCTGGGAGATACTATGCATGGTTAGATCCACCCCTCGGTCTCGTGCCCACTTATATGTGGCATCTCTGCCCTGGTGGCCTGAGGCATCATGGGCCCATCGAGCTAGGAACAACTCCCCCTTGTGCTGCCAATCCAGGTCAATCTGGGACACCTCTATCTTTGCAGCCTGATCTACCTGCTCGTTGTTCCGGTGCTCCTCATTAGTCCGACTCTTGGGGACATGGGCATCTACATGGCGGACTTTCACGGGTAGCTTCTGCACCCGGGCAGCAATGTCTTTCCACTCTTCAGCAGCCCAGATCGGTTTTCCTCTACGTAGCCAATTGGCCTTTTTCCATCTGCCCAGCCATCCCCACAGGGCATTGGCCACCATCCATGAATCGGTGTAAAGGTAGAGCTTTGGCCACTTTCCCTCTCAGCAACGTCCAAGGCCAGCTGGATGGCTTTGAGTTCAGCAAATTGACTTGATCCACCTTCTCCTTCTGTGGCCTGTGCTACCTGTCGTGTAGGACTCCATACAGCTGCTTTCCACTTTCGGTTCATCCCGACGATGCGACAGGAACCATCAGTGAAGAGAGCGTAGCCCTTATCCTCTGCTGGCAGTTGGTTGTATAGTGGAGCTTCCTCAGCCCGGGTCACTTGTTCTTGTTCCTCTTCATCAGCAAGACCAAAGTCTTCACCTTCAGGCCAATTTGTAATTATTTCCAGGATCCCAGGGCGATTCAGGTTTCCTATACGGGCGCGCTGAGTAATGAGGGCGATCCATTTGCTCCAGGTAGCATCGGTGGCATGGTGGGTAGAAGGGACCTTTGCTTTGAACATCCACCCCAGTACTGGTAGTCGGGGTGCCAAGAGGAGTTGGGCTTCTGTCCCAATCACTTCTGAAGCAGCTTGGACTCCCTCATAGGCTGCCAAGATCTCCTTCTCTGTTGGGGTGTAGTTGGCCTCAGACCCTCGGTAGCTTCGGCTCCAGAATCCTAGTGGCCGGCCTCGAGTCTCACCAGGGACCTTCTGCCAAAGGCTCCAGGACAGACCATTGCTCCCAGCTGCAGAGTAGAGCACATTCTTCACCTCTGGTCCTGTCCTGACTGGGCCGAGAGCTACCGCATGAGCGATTTCCTGCTTGATCTGGGTGAAGGCTTGCTGCTGTTCAGGGCCCCAGTGGAAATCATTCTTCTTGCGGGTCACCAAGTAGAGAGGGCTCACGATCTGGCTGTATTCCGGGATGTGCATCCGCCAAAAGCCAATGGCACCCAGGAAAGCTTGTGTCTCCTTTTTGCTGGTCGGTGGAGACATTGACGTGATCTTATTGATGACCTCTGTAGGGATCTGACGCCGTCCATCTTGCCACTTTACCCCAAGAAAATGGATCCTCCGCAGGCCACTTTGTTCCGAACGTAAGCAGCGCAGGAGAATCTGAGTGATCTTCTCCCCTTTCTCAAATACTTCTGCTGCTGTATTCCCCCACACAATGATGTCATCGATATACTGAAGATGTTCCGGAGCCTCACCCTTTTCCAGCGCAGCCTGGATCAACCCATGGCAGATGGTGGGGCTGTGCTTCCACCCCTGGGGCAGCCGGTTCCAGGTGTACTGCACACCCCTCCAGGTGAAAGCAAACTGAGGCCTGCATTCTGCTGCCAGAGGAATGGAGAAGAACGCGTTGGCGATGTCAATGGTGGCGTACCACTTCGCTGCTTTGGACTCCAGCTCGTACTGGAGCTCCAGCATGTCCGGCACCGCAGCGCTCAGCGGTGGAGTCACTTCATTTACGCCACGATAGTCCACAGTCAATCTCCATTCTCCTTCAGATTTGCGTACGGGCCAGATGGGGCTGTTGAAGGGTGAGTGGACCTTGCTGACCACCCCTTGGCTCTCCAGCTCTCGGATCATCTTATGAATAGGAATCACAGCATCTCTGTTCGTTCTGTACTGCCGTGGTGCACTGTTGATGTTGCAACTGGAACACGTTGGTCTTCCACCTTGAGGAGTCCAACTGCAGATGGATTTTCAGACAGCCCAGGCAAGGTGTTTAATAGCTTGATGCCATCTGTCTCTACAGCAGCTACTCCAAAAGCCCACTTGAATCCCTTTGGGTCTTTGAAATACCCACTTCGGAGGAAGTCTATTCCCAGGATGCATGGGGCCTCTGGACCAGTTACAATGGGATGTTTCCTCCACTCCTTTCCAGTCAGGCTCACCTCAGCTTCACCAGAGTCAGGTCTTGCGATCTCCTGTCACCCCAGCAATAGAAACAGAATCTGTCCCACATCGTGAAGGAATGAGTGTGCACTGCGCGCCAGTGTCGACCAAAGCTCGTATTTCTGTGGTTCTGCTGTGCCAGGCCAACGAATCCACACAGTCCAAAAGGCACGTTCTCCCTGCCTCCACCTGGCCAGGACGGGCCCCTCTAGCACTGGCTGCCATTCCTCCCTGGGCATACATTGCAGATGTTCCTTCCAGGGGTTGGACATGTCATTCTGCCTTCCGTTATACTGGGCAGCTTGGTTGTTGAACACCGGAGCTACTTCTCTTCTGGGGAAGCCTCCTCCCTGAGCATTGCCATTCTTCAATTCATGCACCCGTGCTGCCAGGGCAGAGGTTGGTTTTCCATCCCACCTTCTCATGTTTTCCCCATGCTCACGCAGGAAGTACCAGAGGTTTGCTCGTGAAGTGTATTCTCCTTGTCTGGCAGGGGGACGTCTGCTCCTGGTGACAGGCCCTCTGGTCTGAATAGACGCGATTTGGAGAAGGCCTTCCCTAATCTCTTTCCTCAGCTGCTGATGTCTCCTCCATTTGTTCTCCATTTTCTGTATGCGTTCTGACAGGCTTGTTTCCACAGCTGAAATTCTTGCATGTGTGGGGCCATGCACAGTATCTGCATATGCACGGAGCTTTTTCGCCACAGCAAGTACAGTCTCATCCCCTTCATTGCATTTCATCATCGCTAAAGCAGAGGCATATTCTTGTGGCCCAAGTCGCACAAGTTTTAGCCACATCAGCGGTGTGCATTTTACCATGTCTGGGCTCCTGATTGTTTGATCATTTGAGAAGATGATCTCCGACACTGCCAGCTCTCTCAAGCATTTAATCCCCTGTTCTATGGTCTTCCACAAGGTCTGATGTATCTGGAGATCTTCTACACACATGTATCTTTCCCTCACACTTTTTAGGAGCCGGGCCCAGAGACTGAGAGGTTCAGACCCCCTTGCCATCCCTTGGTCAATAGCAGCATCACCTGACAGGGATCCCAACTGCATCGCTTCACCACCATCCAGCACATATTATCACGCGGTGTCCCAGACACGACCAGCCAGCCCAATATAGATCATTGGGCAGTCTTCTGTAATCTACCCTTAAGCCACGAATGTTTTCCGGGGTCAGAGACTCAACAATAACTACCGGTTCAGATTCCCCTGCTACCTGTGAGGTTATTGGCTGCCCGTCATCATCTACAGGGCGAACGGATTTGGTTTTATGTTTCTTCCTCTGGATAGGGGCAACTGCTACTGGCTTAAGCTCACTGTCTGGTTTAGCTGCAGCCTGAGTGACTGGGGTGTCTGCTGACTTGTCCTTTGGTCCCTCCGGCTCTGTCTCCTGCCCTACAGCATTGAGCAGGTGCGATAAACATTAGCCAGGACCCAGCATATTGCAATGAGTTCTTTTCCTTACAGTTCTCATTGCATTTCTCTTTCAGGTATTTCCCACTTCAGCTGGTTCTGAACTTTTTCAGGCGGGAAGTTAAAGGCTATTGGTTCAGAGGAATCCTTCAGTATTTGCCTATATTTTCCCATATCCCACACCACTCAGATTTTTCCACACATGGGAAGGTGTCTGGGTGCCCCTCTGGAAAACTCATCTCTCATTCTAGACATGCTGTAGATGGTTATAGAGCATTCCTACCAGATGGAACATCAGAAAGTAGCATCTTTAACATCGAGGGGAACTGAACATCCTCATAAGGTGGAAACAGGTTACCCAGACTAGGACGGAGAAACAATATCATATACCAGTATTCAAAGCTCCAGTACCTCTCTTAAACTTTTATAGATCATACACTACCACACCGATAAATATAACAACACGAATTCGTATCCCTGATCTGTAAAATTTCATGCAGAGGACAAAATTGTCCCTATATATGGATACGCAAATAGACCTAGAGACCAGAATGAAAAAATTACTTCAAGAGCCATGGTGACTTTAATGGTGAAACAATTCCAAGCATTTAAAACACAAATACAATTTTCTCTTCACTTTCTACTGCCCCACACTTGGGCGCCAAAAGATTTGTCTCCGTTTGGAGACAATGTTTTCAGAGGAAAATAAATTTGATAATTTTCCTACCACGAGAAATAGATGCTGGCAAAAAAGTGAGAGAAAAAGAAGGGTTATTAACAACAACAACAAAATAACACAGTGCCCACAGGACACGGATAAAGAGTAACAGTCAGGGAACAATGATACAGATAAAAAGTAACTTCAGATATTCAAACAAAAAGAAACTCGCCCCGCAGCCAGGCGGCGACTCCGCCCCCGGGAAAGAAACAAAAGGAAAACCCACGTGGCGGTTCTTGTAACAGTGGCAAACGGAAAAAAAAACAACCGAAAGAAAAGAACAGTAACACAGTCTCAGCTTCCCAGTGAGTGATGAATCAGAGGAGGGCCTCGGCGTGCCTCCGCTGTGAGCCCGGTCCACCCGAATCCGGACGGATGGAGCCGTGAGGCCCCTCCCTCGGCGGGACCGCTGGAGGAGCAGCAGGAGACGCAGAGGGGATGTTTGAGAAGAAAAGCCGCCAATGCCACAAACTGAGCCAGCAGAAACTGCGACAATGTAACTCTGTTCCACGTAGCAAAGACGAGAAGCCGAGAGCCAGCGAGAAGCGCAGCTCGAGCCACAGACCCCGCGCCAGCACTGGCAGTTAAAAAAACTGTCCTCTGTGGCTTCCCAGCAGCCCCTGCTTCTTCCTTCCGGGTTGCATTTAAAGAGATAAACATTTTTGGGCATATGTGCCAACGGAGAAGGAATACAGAACAAAACTAGCATCAAATATCAACCCATATCACAGAGGCATAATTTTAATTATTTTTATATCAAGGATATTCAAGATAAACATGGTAGTTATCAGAACACATTTTGCAACTTCTATGAATGCAATGTTCTGGTCAAAGTCAGGAGCTGGAAAAAGTTATAGTTTTTGCTTGTCCATCAGGCACTGCCTGAGGTACCAATTTCTTCACTTTATTATTTTGCCTGCAATTGTTGTAGCTGATAGTTAGTTAAGCATATCAAGATCCTATCAATGTTATAAGATTTTGAAAATATGGTTGGATGTGTAGAACATTGTATACAGGACACAGCTAAGGGTATTGCATAAAAATGATATAATTGATTACACTGTACCTTATTACTCATATAGATGAAACACTGTCGAGAGATGAACTTGTAATCCAAATGAAATTACTAGTTCATTGTGACATACAATCATAGAGAAATAAATCAGCTTCTCACACATTTATTTAATCTATAAAGATTGTTATAGTTCAATAAAGGACACAATACCTTTATTGCAAGCAAAATTGGCTTATACTAAGAGATATGCAGCTTTATTTTTTGACAGAGAATGCATCACTATCACCTGCTCTCAATGAGTTTTAAAAGCAAACAATGAATAGAGCTCAAGAAGGAGAAAAATAGCTGTGAATGAAGCTTAAGCATCTTATTTATCATTGAGCATCTTAAACAAGACTGTGAGTAGTATTGTGTGACTATGGTTCAATTTTAAGTAGAAACATTTGTCTTCCTAAGGAAGCATATATAATACAGTATAATTCTAAGCACATTCAGAGCTATATTTATTTATATTTTAAGAAATTTGTCTTATGCTTGAAGTTTAACAGATGTTAGCTCAGCTAATTCAGGATTCTGGCAGATTCCATTGTGTAAGTATTTAGCATCAGTAACTGAATTTATTATTCCATTATCATCTCTGAAGGAATGATGAAAAATAGTGTCATAATTTCTGAGATATATAGAAGTTGGCATTGAAAAATGAATTGATGAATGCTGTTTTCCTCTCATAATACTACAGATTTGTTTTCCAGATATTTCACAGTATCTGTGCTGCACCTGACGGCTTCAAGAGGAATGGATTTCTGCAGTGCCTCTGATGTCCCTATGCAGAACAACACCCCAAATATTTTAGTGTCAAAAATTTCAAGCACTTTCCCAAAGAAAGGGTAGTCTAGGTATGGCCACAAATTTTTTCCTGTTTTTCCCTTGAATGTATCTTTACAGTCCACCATAAAGCAGCTTAGACAATGCTGTGAATTGTGAAGTTTGGCAGAACAGTGAAGCATTTGCTTGGGAAGCTATCTATAAATGGCAAACTGACATCTGGATACTGACATAAAAATTATTTCTCTGGTGGTGGGTGTGGGGCAGGGGTGTCTTTTCAAGTCCTCAGCTGCTACTTTCACGGGTAGGTCTTTGAAAGTCTTCAGTCAAGATAGAAACAAAAAAAAATGCTAAAACAGTTATGTCAGTTTTTTTATATTTATTTTTTTTTTTTTGAGACTAGGATTAAAAGGCGCTAAAGTAAAAATTTTGTTTAGACCTTGGTGCCAGGTGTCTCTTGGATATAAACAAACTTTAATTTTTTCATTATTTTCATGGTTAGATTTAACAGTGGTCGAATTATCTCATATCGTTTTCTTGAGAATACTTACAAGGCATGATTCTGATGAACCATGGCATTAACACGACATTTCATAGAATTGTAGACAGATATTTCTTCTCTGATTGTTCTGCAGACTGCCATATATAGTTGTGGTTAATAATACTACTCCATTTCATTGGTGACCATTAAATAAATTGAAAAATGGGTCGAAATATAAGATATATGCATCAAAGTGATATTACAAAGAAAGAGGGGAAGAAGAATTAAACTAAACAGCACTTGTGAGGTTGCTATAAACTGATCATGAGTACAGTTGAGAGAGAAATTGATATTTTCTGGCTGTCAAAGTACTAACATTGTGGAACAGCCTTCCTAATGACAGAGTATGAGGGCAGATACAGTTTTGAGATTAAATCTTATCCATTTTGTGAAAAGGCTGGATTGCTCATAACATGAAGACAATTCTTCATGTCCTTTCTTGTCATATTCCAACAACCTCAAAGTGCTTTCCTTCACTGCAATTTACAATCCATTTAAACTAATAAAAAGTAAATATTTAGTTTTTACGAAGCATTTTTTTTAATTATCCATGTGTTCATGAGTTATTTCTCAAAATAAAAAGTGTCCAATGCAAAAAATTCCATGTGACACTACTTCTCATATAATTTTAGATATTGGGCTTTTGCCGCCCCGAGCAAACGACAACATGTCAGAAACTGAATCTTAATTATGTTTTAATCATTGGAAAGGAAAATAATAACTCTTTCAAGACATCCTTATCTTACACCTAATCTAGACATGCGGCAGTGAGCCTTGTGAAGAGTGTGCTTGTAAAATAAATATTATTTTTACAGTTCTCTCCTCATTCTTGTTCACATGCTCTTCCTCATACCAGGTGGAGCATCTGTGCATAGTTCTGCCCTTGCCTCATGTGCTATTGCTCAGCACCACGGACGGAGCCTTTCCTCTATCCTCTTGACCCCTTCAGATATTACTTAATTGATCAGATCCCCCTCAGTTGCTCTTCTTGAGGGCAGCTCTCTCAGCCTTTCCCAAGAGAGATGCTCCAGTCCCTTAACATCTTTGCTCCTCCACTGGACCTGCTCCACGAGATTTTTTTTCTCTCTTGTCCCAAGGAGCCCGAGGTGGGACACAGACACCTCCATGTGCCTCACCAGGGTGTGTAGGGGGCAAGATATTCCCTCATCCTGCTGGCAATGCTGTTCCTGATGCACTCACAACCCTCTTGGCCACAGGACACTGCTGGCTCATGGACAGCTTGTTGTCCACCACGACCTCCAGGTCTTCTCCACAGAGCTGCTTTCCAGTGGATCAGCCCCCACCCTGCACTGGTGCAGAGGTTTGTTCCTCCCCTCTGCAGTACCCTGCATTTGCCTTTGCTGAATTTCAGACAAATCTTGGCCCATCTCCCCACCCTGTCGAGGTTCTTCTGAAGAGCTGCACAGCTCTCGGTGATCAGCACCAACAGCTTTGTATGGTTGAACTTGCTGAGGAAAGCATTGTCTCTCATACCACATCAATTGGATGAATAAATAAAACAGTATACTCATAATAAAATAAGTACAAGAGGCACTGGACAAAACTATAATGAACCATTGATAAAGTGTATCACCAAAGTAGTGGAAGAGGCGTCAAACAATTATACATACCGAGAACACCAAAAAATGGTTACCATTCGACTATACGACACCAGCACTGCAAGGATGAGGAGTAAAATACATTCAAAACATGTTACAAAATGGTCTATCTGTGCATAGCACAGAACTATGAGAGAAAATCAAAGACATTCTTTAGAGCGCTGAGCAATATATCACTACTATATGAAGTTGATGCAACAACAGGAAGGAGGAAAAGTGAAATAACAGATGCAAACAGATCCATCCTAAATAGTAAAAATGACATAGGGAAATTTCAATGGGAAGCGCAAGAGAGATTAACCAAAGATAATAAATAAAAAATGGAGGGTATATAAACGTCATTTAAATAAGTCTATCTAATTGTTCACTATAACAAATGTATGAATATTTTCTGCTATTGCTGATAACTATCATAATCTATATGAGGGTAAAATAAAAAGAATATAAAAGAGAAGCCTAACGACTGACTGAAAAGCTGTTAAAGGAGAATTGTGCGATGTATGATAAGCCGGTATATCGAGAAATATCTATGATAAACTTAAGTCTAAAATATTCGTAAATGATTGAAGAAAATCAGAAGGTAATCCTCTTGCTTGTCACACACTGAGTTCGTCGCTGTCTATGAAACTTGCTAATAGCAGATAATAACAGAAAGCATAAAACTAAATTTATCTTTTTTTAACACTTAAGAGAGTAAAATCAAGAAAATATCTAAATTGTATTCCACACACACAATCCAAAGAAATTTTGAGAGGAATAGTTTCCAATCTTACTAATTAACTTGATCAAAGGAAAACCGCTATCCTCACTGCCTAAATGTAAGAGGAATAGACCCCACGGACACAGACTCCGGATAGCAAACTCCCCAAGGCTGGGCTTGGCGCTGGATACCACAGCAGCCTAAGGACAGAGACTAACAGGCTACTTCTACAGAACATTTGACGCTACTAGGGACACCAATCTTAACTCATAGACGAGTAGAATAGAGGAGGATAATACTTCGAATCAATAAACTTTGTAAGCTTATTGTGTTTTCCATAACATTCCTAATACATAGTTGTAGACGTCATACCACTAACTCTGCCTCGTCTCCACTTGTAGAAGATGTCCTTTAATCTATTTAAAAACCCCACAAACCACAAAAAAAAACCCCGACCTATAAAAGAAAGCAGCTACTGAGAGATGTACACAAAAAATGTGTACTAATATACTAGAATCGATCTTATATGACTTCTGCGATCGTTTGAGGCTCAACTCTAATGTAACTCTGCTAAACAATTAAGACCTGGAGTAAGATTCATCTTGTTTATTTACAAAGATAAAACTAAGATGGACAATTATTACTTTCTTTCCTCGATTTCCTGACATAACAGACTCCTGCTGCTGATACCTAGTGCATAAATAAAAATGCATACAATGAGATCTAATTCATAGATTAAAATTTTGCATCCATTATACCCACAAAGACGACTATACATTGAAGTTAAGGAAGAGATACATGGAGGAAAACTAGATAGAAAACTTACAATCTGAGAATGTCTAGATTCATGATGCAAGGAAACTTGAAAAGAGTTGACTGGTATCGAGTCGGACATTGAAGGGAGAAAATCAGTGCCGAGTCACACATTAAGGTCCTATAGAAAATCTATAAACCTTGAGAAGAGTATAAATGATCTAAAATTGAAAGTAACATGCCTAGCTAATATTCGGAGATTAAAAAACACACAATAGATCAAATTATAATGGTAGTTAATATCAAAATAATAGTCTAAAATAAGGTTAAACTTATATACCAAACGTGAACCCCAATCAGAGTGAAACAGAGATATGTCTATTTAAAACTATCAAGTTGAAATGAATAAAAGTAACTGTGGGAAAACCAAAGACGGAGAGAAACCTCTTAGTTTCTCCCAGCAAAGAAGATACAACACTGATGAATCTGTGTAAAATATAATAGATGACGGAATTTACCATCAAGGAAAACAGAAAAATTTTGTGTTGGCCTTTTTTTGTACTAATAACATATGTAGAAATAGCTGTTTGTATTTTAATTGTTTTTTGTAGTGAGTCACTCATTTGATAACATTCTTAAAATATTGTCTAACAAGAACTTCTAATAATTGCATCCCCATATAAGGAAATTGTATACTAAAAGTGTATCAAACAAGAGTCCTTCTCTAAAATGAGAACAAAGTAGCTCAAACTACACCTGGTGGTCTTCAGTTATGATTATATTTGTGGGGAAATAATGGAGTTCTTTAATGTATCCTATTGCGAGAAAAAACAACAAAAACACACCCAGAAATAGACCTGTTGTCATAAATCCACACATTAGATTTGCAGGGCTTTGTATGCTTTAAGTTTTTTTAATTTATTAAGAGTATTTAGCCATATTTTTCATTCTCTTACCTAATACACAACTGTTGACCCATTAATTTTTAGTTTCAGTTGACTCTCAGATATGTATTTAACCTAGGAAAAATTTCCCCAGTGCAAACAAACAGTAAAGATTTTAGTAATGAAGGAGCAGATTGAAAATTTTTATTTGCCTAAATTCCATCACTCTTAATTTTAATCACATGCAGTGAAAGGTCATGCTACTCTGTCAGTCGCTGTTTTCAAACTACTGTGTTCTTTCTGAAAATTTGACATACATGTTGTTCAACCATATTTTGGTATACATATCGATATCCCTTTGAAAATTTGTCAATGTTTCAAAGGGTATCATTCTATAAAAATATACACCATGCAAAAACCCTAAGAAAACAAACAATAGGCACAAACGCTAATGAATCAGCAAGGTGGAATGCTAGGCAGGAGTCATTAGTGTTTTTCAGAGTAAGAAATATTTCAGGCTTCACAAGACAGTAGAGTAACTTCATGGACCAATCACATTCCAATTCTTTTTTAAACCAGTAAAAAATGTATTTACATAAAACATACACATATAGCCCTCAATACAAATATTAATGCAGCAGTAATTTAAAATGACATTTACTTCACAACCACATATCTTTGTTTTATTGATCAGGAATTTAACAGTAAGCTTTCATTTGTGGTGGTGCCCATCAGCCACGTGGAGCCTTATAATATTCAAAACATGTATTCTCTTTCTCCCAAGACTGCATTACTTAAAAGAAAGCATTGATTTTTGCCAAGAGACATACAGAAAGACCATCAATCAATGACAGCTTTTCAAGAAAGCTGCTAGTAAAACTACCCTTGGCTCTCACTTTGCATTCCTTGGGGTTATGTATTTATTTTAAATTTTTAGTTCTTTGATGATTGAGGCACAGCCTCAATTAGAATCAGTCTTAGTAAATTTTCATTTCTGTATAAATGAACTAAAGGAAAAAATATGAATAAGAAAAGTATCATTTTAAAGGCAACTTTTCCATGGACCGGACCACTTTCTGTTTGTTGCCTTTTAATGTGTTTTCTTTTATTTCTTGTCATGGTTTAGGAACGGTATTCCCCACTTTAGTGTGAAAACTGAAAACTCTCTAAACTATGTGTTGCTTGCTCTCTCCCTTTCCCTCCCCTTCCCCTCCTGACTGCTCCCTCCATCCTGGGACCGGTGCCACCCCTCTGGTCTCTCCAGCTCAGGACCAGCATTAACCAACCATTTCCACCACTCCTGCTCAATTTGAAGGAATCCTTTCTCCCTGGAAGAGAGAGTCCCTTCCCCCATGTCTGGCAATGATGTGAGGTGGTATAGAATAACCTCTGTCCTATCCATACCCTTTAGTTCAATACAATGTAATATTTCACAATGCAAATATTAGGATTTGGAAACTGAGAACTTGCACAGACTAACAGCTTTATCCATCTGTAAAACATATTTTAGTTCAAAACTACAATGTTTTTCTCAAAGGGAAAGCACAAAGTCAAATTATAAACAAAAAAACTCCTCTCTTGGTTTTTATGATAGCTACAAAACTCAGCCCTTTTTAAAAAAGACAGACTTTTGCTTCAAGAAAAGATCTACATCTTCAAATGAAAAATAAGACAAACTCCGGTCATGGGACTTTTTCTGACATTATTCAATTTCCAAAATATAGATTGCTTCTTATGAAAAAAATACAGCCTCAAGTCACTGAAACAGAAATTGCATATTTCACAGAGAATAAATGAATGAAAATAAGTAAATAATAACTAATAACGGATATATGATACATGTTATTGGCAGTTACAGATTGTACCATGTATTGGGAAATAAAGTCTATCAGTATGCACATGCTGAAACACAAGATCTGGAAATTTCTACAGAATGTGATGAAGGTCAAATGCACGTGATTGCTTAACGAACAACACAGATGACAGAAATTTATCCTCTACTCCTTGATATTTCCCCCTACAACAGGTTGATTTTTTGGTTTTGTTTTTGTTTTTTTTCTTTTTTTTATCCTGTGACAATAGGTACCAATTCACAAGTAAATGGATGTGGAAAATACATATATTTTAGAAAAATAATGAAATAAAAGTAATTGTTTAAGAATTCTTTTCCTCAGAGGCCATTGCTGAAAGACACTATGCCTGTTTAAATATCTCTCACCTTAAATATCTCTCACATCAAGCAACATTGTGAAGATACAGAATGCTATTTACTGCTGAAAGCACAAATCTGTAAAAGTATTCTCTCTGGGAAAAATAAATAACATAGAGGCCGAGTACTGCTTTAATTATAAATTTGTTGGACATAAGGCTCCACTAAAGAATTCCAGGTATGTCAGGCAAGAAAGCAGATGTCTTTGTTGTGTTATGCTGTATATACTACTTTTGACTATCTTGAAATCAATAACTTTTGTATTTATTGTGTTTCCCTACATTTATACATAGTCTTAGACAGTGATAACTAATCATGCTCTCTTTTGAATGTTCCTTAACATTTTAAAAAAAAAAACAACCCCGAACCTGGAGCAGTATTTTTTCCAATTTACTTACTTGTGAATATTATGCATGTTGATGTCACTCTATGTACTCTAATCTCTTTGCTGAGATTTTTTATTTTAATATAATAATTTTTTATTAATTCTCACAACATTCAATCAAAGACTTTCTGACTGCTATAAAAGGCATATTAAATCATGAGACTTGATAAATGACAAATTTTGTCATTATCCCACAAAGAATTGAACTTACATTGAAGTTAAGCGAAGTACATATATTTTGTAAGATAAATTATGTCTTCCTATTAAAGGAAACTTGAACGATATGTTGACTTTGGAAAAATTGTGAGCAATTCTAAGGTGCTTTAAGAATCTAAACCTTAGAAGAGTATAAATGATCTAAAATGAAGTAAACTGCCTAGCTACATATTTGAGTTAAAAAAAAACCAAAAAAATTTTATGTGTACCTATCAAAAAATAGTCTCAAAAATAAGGTTAACTTTTATTACAACAACTGTGAACCAATCGAGGAACGAGAGCATGTTCTATTTAAAACTATCAAGTTGAAATGAATAAAAGTAACTGTGGGAAAACCAAGACTGAGGAAGAACACCTCTTAGTTCTCCCAGCAAAGGAGATACAACACTGATGAATCTGTGTAAAAATAAATAGGATGAACGGAAATTTAACATCAAGGAAAAACAGAAAACAATTTTGTTGGTGGCCTTTTTTTTGTACTAATAACAATTAATCGTAGAAATAGCTGTTTGTATTTTAATTGTATTTTTGTAGTGAGTCACTCATTTTGATAATTCTTAAAATATTAGTCTAACAAGACTTCTATAATTGCATCCCCATATAAGGAAATTGTATTACTAAAAGTGTATCAAACAAGAGTCCTTCTCTAAAATGGAGAACAAAGTAGCTCAAACTACACCTGGTGGTCTTCAAGTTATGATTATATTTGTGGGGAAATAATGGAGTTCTTTAATGTATCCTATTGCCAGAAAAAAAAACAATAGGACAGGAGGGTTTGCTAAAGTAAAAATTTTGTTTCAGACCTTGGTGCCAAGGTGTCTTTGGATATAAACAAACTTTAATTTTTTCATTACTTTTCATGGTTAGATGTTAACAGTGGTTCCGAATTATCTCATATCTGTTTTCTTGAGAATACTTACAAGGCCATGATTCTGATGAACCACGGCAATTAACACCTATATTTCATAGAATTGTAGACAGATATTTCTTCTCTGATTGTTCTGGCTGACTGCCATATATAGTTGTGGTTAATAATATACTCCTCCATTTCATTGGTGACCATTAAATAAATTGAAAAATGGGTCGAAATATAAGATATATGCATCAAAGTGATATTACAAAGAAAGAGGGGAAGAAGAATTAAACTAAACAGCACTTGTGAGGTTGCTATAAACTGATCATGAGTACAGTTGAGAGAGAAATTGATATTTTCTGGCTGTCAAAGTACTAACATTGTGGAACAGCCTTCCTACATGACAGAGTATGAGGGCAGATACAGTTTTGAGATTAAATCTTATCCATTTCTGAAAAGGCTGTGATTGCTCATAACACCTGAAGACAATTCTTCATGTCCTTTCTTGTCATATTCCAACAACCTCAAAGTGCTTTCCTTCACTGCATCAGAAATATTTTATTACATAATCCATGTTAAACTAATAAACATGAATTAAATATTTTGTAGCTTTTACAGAAATGCATTTTTTTAAATTATCCATGTGTCATGAGTTTATTTCTCAAAATAAAAAGTGTCCAATGCAAAAAATTCCATGTGACACTACTTCTCATATAATTTTAGATATTGGGCTTTTGCCGCCCCACAGAATGCAACAGACAGATCAAAACATGTCCAGAAACTGAATCTTTCAATGTATGTGTCTTGAATAGCAGTTTTGGAAAGGGAAAATAATAACTCTTTCAAGACATCCCTCTTTATGCTTACAGACTCTAGACATGCGGCAGTGAGCCTTGTGAAGAGATTGTGCTTGTAAAAATAAATATTATTTTTACAGTTCTCTCAATTTCTTGTTCACATGCTCTTCCTCATACCCAGGTGGAGCACCCTGTGCATCAGTTTCTGCCCCTTGCCTCATGTGGTATTGCTCAGCACCACGGAGCGGAGCCTTTCTCTATCCTCTTGACACCCTCCCTTCAGATATTTATATAATTGATCAGATCCTCCCTCAGTTGCTCTTCTTGAGGCCCAGCTCTCTCAGCCTTTCCTCAAGAGAGAAATGCTCCAGTCCCTTAACCATCTTTGCTCCCCTCCACTGGACCTGCTCCACGAGATTTTTTTTCTCTCTTGTCCCAAGGAGCCCGGAGGTGGGCACAGCACTCCAGATGTGCCTCACCAGGGCTGTGTAGGGGGCAAGATCACTTCCCTCATCCTGCTGGCAATGCTGTTCCTGATGCACTCCAGGACAACCCTCTTGGCCATAAGGACACTGCTGGCTCATGGACAGCTTGTTGTCCACCAGGACCCCCAGGTCCTTCTACATAGAGCTGCTTTCCAGTGGATCAGCCCCCACCCTGCACTGGTGCAGAGGTTTGTTCCTCCCCTCTGCAGTACCCTGCATTTGCCTTTGCTGAATTTCAGACAAATCTTGGCCCATCTCCCCACCCTGTCGAGGTTCTTCTGAAGAGCTGCACAGCTCTCTGGTGTATCAGCCACTCGTCACAGCTTTGTGCTGTCACTGAACTTGCTGAGAAAGCATCTGTCCTCTCATCCACATCATTGATGAATAAATAAAACAGTACTGGGCCCAACATTGAACCTTGGAGTACACCAGTAGTGAGAGGCGTCCAACCACACCCTGTGCCACTGGTTACCATTCAGCTATCGCACTCAGCTAGCTGCAAGAGGGTGAGTTAAATACATTTCCACTTGTTCAATGTCTATCTTGCATGCAGACATTGAAAATGCAGACATTTTCTTTGAGGCTGCTTTCTACTTTTAGTTGATGCAAGATGGGAAAATCACAGACGCAACTGAGTCCATCCCTAAAAGCCAAGGGAATTTCAATGTGAAAAGAAGGAGGAGATTAACCAGATTAATATTAAAGAGGGAATAAGTGGAATATTTTCTCATTTGTCTATACAAATGTATAGAATAATTTTTATCTATTGTGATAACTATCACTATCTAATAATGAGGTAGTAAACCTACACTGAAACTAAACCTGTTAATGAGATTTCAGTAATATAACCTCCATGTACTGTCTAAATATGCTTTAATGATTCAGCAGCATTCCTTGCTGGAAAAGTGATTCTCAGTCTAATGACTGCTACTAGAAATGAAAGCATACAACTTTCTTTTTTTTTTAATTTTAAGTCAGTATCAGAATAAATTGTATTCCACCCACTTCTAATTTTCAGTGGTTTCCATCTTACTACTTAATTGAAAGAGAAGTTCTGACTGCCTATGTAAACCTCACAGCTCTTAATGAATCTTCCTGGGACAATACATTAAGACTACTTTTATATGAAGTGACTATCTTGAAATCAATAACTTTTGTAGCTTTATTGTGTATTTCCCTACATTTATACATAGTCTTATAGACAGTGATAACTAATCACTGCTCTCTTTTGAATGTTCCTTAACATTTTAAAAACAACAAAAAAAAAACAACCCCCGAACCTGAAGAGCAGTATTTTTTCCAATTTACTTACTTGTGAATATTATGCATGTTGATGTCACTTTATGTACTTAATCTCTTGCTGAGATTTTTTATTTAATAATAAATAATTATTTTATGAATTTGTCACAGACATTCAAATCTGTCTGACTGCAATATTAAAAGGCATATTAAATCATGAGACTTGATAAATGACAAATTTTGTCATTATCCCACAAAAATTGAACTTACATTGAAGTTAAGCGAAGTACATATATTTTGTAAGATAAATTACGTCTACTATTAAAGGAAACTAGAACGATACTGTTGACTTTGGAAAAATTGTGAGCAATTCTAAGGTGCTTTAAGAATCTAAACCTTAGAAGAGTATAAATGATCTAAAATGAAGTAAACTGCCTGGCTACATATTTCAGTTTAAAAAAAACCAAAAAAAAGTTATGTATACCTATCAAAAAATAGTCTCAAAAATAAGGTTAACTTTTATTACAACAACTGTGTACCAATCAGAGGAACGAGAGCATGTTCTATTTAAAACTATCAAGTTGAAATGAATAAAAGTAACTGTGGGAAAACCAAAGACTGATTGAAGAACACCTCTTACTTCTCCCAGCAAAGGAGATACAACACTGATGAATCTGTGTAAAAATAAATAGGAAGAACGGAAATTTAACATCAAGGAAAAACAGAAAACAATTTTGTTGGTGGGCGCTTTTTCTGTACTAATAACAATTAATCGTAGAAATAGCTGTTTGTATTTTAATTGTTTGTATTTTTGCAGTGAGTCACTCATTTTGATAACATTCTTAAAATATTAGTCTAACAAGAACTTCTAATAATTGCATCCCCATATAAGGAAATTATATTACTAAAAGTGTATCAAACAAGAGTCCTTCTCTAAAACAGAGAACAAAGTAGCTCAAACTACACCTGGTGGTCTTCAAGTTATGATTATATTTGGGGGGAAAATAATGGAGTACTTTAATGTATCCTATTGCCAGAAAAAAAAACAATAAGACAGAAAACAACCCCCCAGAAATAAGACCTGTTGTCAATAAATCACACATTATGATTTTGCAGGGCTTGTTATAGCTTTAGTCTTTTTTTAATTTATTAAGAGTATTTAGCCATATTTTTATCATTCTTCTACCCCTAATACACAAACCTGTTTGAAACATCCCACCTTATTTCTAGTTTCAGTTGACTCTCAGATATGTATGTAATCCTAGGATAAATATTTCCCCAGTGCTAAAACAAACAAGTAAAGTATTTTTAGTAATGAAGGAGCAGATTGAAAATTTTTATTTGCCTAAATTCCATCACTCTTAATTTTAATCACATGCAGTGAATGGTCATGCTACTCTGTCAGTCGCTGTTTTCAAACTACTGTGTTCTTTCTGAAAATTTGACATACATGTTGTTCAACCATATTTTGGTATACATATCGATATCCCTTTGAAAATTTGTCAATGTTTCATAAGGGTATCATTCTATAAAAATATACACCATGCAAAAACCCTAAGAAAACAAACAATAGGCACAAAACTGCTAACTGAATCAGCAAGAGGTGGAAGATGCTAGGCAGGGAGGTCATTAGTGTTTTTCAGAGTAAGAAATATTTCAGGGCTTCACAAGACAGTAGAGTAACTTCATGGACCAACCACATTCCAATTCTTTTTTAAACCAGTAAAAAATGTCTTTACATAAACACATACACATATAGCCCTCAATACAAATTTAATAGCAGCAGTAATTTAAAATGACATTTACTTTCACAACCACATATCTTTGTTTTATTGATCAGGAATTTAACAGTAAGCTTTCATTTGTGGTGGTGCCCATCAGCCACGTGGAGCCTTATAATATTCAAAACATGTATTCTCTTTCTCCCAAGACTGCATTACTTAAAAGAAAGCATTGATTTTTGCCAAGAGACATACAGAAAGACCATCAATCAATGACAGCTTTTCAAGAAAGCTGCTAGTAAAACTACCCTTGGCTCTCACTTTGCATTCCTTGGGGTTATGTATTTATTTTAAATTTTTAGTTCTTTGATGATTGAGGCACAGCCTCAATTAGAATCAGTCTTAGTAAATTTTCATTTCTGTATAAATGAACTAAAGGAAAAAAATATGAATAAGAAAAGTATCATTTTAAAGGCAACTTTTCCATGGACCGGACCACTTTCTGTTTGTTGCCTTTTAATGTGTTTTCTTTTATTTCTTGTCATGGTTTAGGAACGGTATTCCCCACTTTAGTGTGAAAACTGAAAACTCTCTAAACTATGTGTTGCTTGCTCTCTCCCTTTCCCTCCCCTTCCCCTCCTGACTGCTCCCTCCATCCTGGGACCGGTGCCACCCCTCTGGTCTCTCCAGCTCAGGACCAGCATTAACCAACCATTTCCACCACTCCTGCTCAATTTGAAGGAATCCTTTCTCCCTGGAAGAGAGAGTCCCTTCCCCCATGTCTGGCAATGATGTGAGGTGGTATAGAATAACCTCTCTGTCCTATCCATACCCTTTAGTTCAATACAATGTAATATTTCACAATGCAAATATTAGGATTTGGAAACTGAGAACTTGCACAGACTAACAGCTTTATCCATCTGTAAAACATATTTTAGTTCAAAACTACAATGTTTTTCTCAAAGGGAAAGCACAAAGTCAAATTATAAACAAAAAAACTCCTCTCTTGGTTTTTATGATAGCTACAAAACTCAGCCCTTTTTAAAAAAGACAGACTTTTGCTTCAAGAAAAGATCTACATCTTCAAATGAAAAATAAGACAAACTCCGGTCATGGGACTTTTTCTGACATTATTCAATTTCCAAAATATAGATTGCTTCTTATGAAAAAAATACAGCCTCAAGTCACTGAAACAGAGAAAATTGCATATTTCACAGAGAATAAATGAATGAAAATAAGTAAATAATAACTAATAACGGTATATATGATACATGTTATTAGCAGTTACAGATTGTACCATGTATTGGGAAATAAAGTCTATCAGTATGCACATGCTGAAACACAAGATCTGGAAATTTCTACAGAATGTGATGAAGGTCAAATGCACGTGATTGCTTAACGACAACACAGATGACAGAAATTTATCCTCTACTCCTTGATATTTCCCTCTACAACAGGTTGATTTTTTGGTTTTGTTTTTGTTTTTTTTCTTTTTTTTATCCTGTGACAGATAGGTACCAATTCACAAGTAAATGGATGTGGAAAATACATACATTTTAGAAAAATAATGAAAATAAAGTAATTGTTTAAGAATTCTTTTCCTCAGAGGCCATTGCTGAAAGACACTATGCCTGTTTAAATATCTCTCACCTTAAATATCTCTCACATCAAGCAAACATTGTGAAGATACAGAATGCTATTTACTGCTGAAAGCACAAATCTGTAAAAGTATTCTCTCTGGGAAAAATAAATAACATAGAGGCCGAGTACTGCTTTAATTATAAATTTGTTGGACATAAGGCTCCACTAAAGAATTCCAGGTATGTCAGGCAAGAAAGCAGATGTCTTTGTTGTGTTATGCTGTATATACTACTTTCTGTATCTCATTCATACAAAATGAATATGAAATATTAAGCTACTACAAAGACCTAAATAGCAAAGGAGACTTCCAGCATGGTTCAGTAATCTCTGTACTAAAATTTCATTTAGAAAAGACACTATTCAAGTGCTAATAACAATATTCTTTAAGTCATTCTTGAAATAATCAATTCATAGAAGAATAAGAGTAACTGTCCAAATAGCTCCTGTGGAACAAATTCTCCTTTAAAAAAACTTTGCTATTGTTTAACATGGTTTAGGTTGCTTTTCTTCATATTTTTTGTGGTTGAAGACTAGAAGTAAAGCTTTTCAGCACCGCACATTCTATGATTGATCTGATTACACAATAAATGTTTCAAAGCCTGCAATAGAGGTATTTCATATATCTCTAATTTCAGAACATATATAACAGTTATGCAGAGGACATGTAATTTTTTTCACTAGCTTTTAAAATATATATCCTATGTCTTCTCGAATGAAGAAGTGCAAATATAGAAGAGCATATTTAGATAATATTTCTGGGACATTTTGCCCTATCTGGGAAACAAAATCAAATGTACAATAAGAAAAGAGTTGCTACAATTAAATCAGTCCTTTCATAAATTTATGGCAGGTATCTTATTTTCCTGCCAATTCAGATTTACACTTAGCAGTCAATGTATTTTTCAGAGTTTGGTCCAGCATATTATAGTTTTAAATACCTCAAGAACTTGGTCTTCCAATCCTTCCCTTAGGAAATTATTCTATAATCTTGTCAAGAGATAGGTTATGCTTATCACTAGCAAGTGACAGTGCTTGCAGGTATAACATGATACTCTCATTTAAGACCTGAAAAAATCTCCACGGAAAGATAATTGAAGTGGAAAAAATCCTCTTAAATTTAATCTTCGATGGTCAGGCAAATAACAGAACTGAGAGTGGAAACTCAAGACATTTATTATGGCTGCTTTGCAGCTTAACACCAATAATAGTGCAGTCATGCTTATTCACTCCAGTTTAGACTTTCAATTTACTTTGCATCCAGCATCCAGCATCCAGCAAACCTGAGCTAAGGCCCAAATCAATTATACCAATTTACTTTACATTTGCCTTATTTTCCTTGCTGCTGCTATATTTAACTTATTTATAGGCCACAGGAAATGCTGTATGCCATACACTATTTATGCAGGAGTTCCTTCATATTCATGAAAAGATTTGGAAATTACAGGCTATCTATATTCCACAAATTACATGACAGATAAAAAAGGGCCTAGACAGCAGTTTGTTTCCTTCCCAACAGAGGACATGAGAAAGGAGCCTGTTTGGCTGCATGCACATGTAAGATTATTCATAAGTCTTAGCCAGGTGAGGCTCCTGGGCAATAATTAATAGGCATATGAAAACCTAGGAGTGAAGGAAAATGTATTTTTTAAATCTTCATTTACATGTGTTGTCAATGAATGCTATCTCAGAGCAAGTATCTTTAGAAGATCTTTATGAAAATTTTTCACTGGTTTCTGACTCTTCATAAAACAGAATAATTAGGAGTGACAGCTTTCTGGCAGTTTTGTTGTGAGCTTTTTCTGATTTTAGTCAAGGCAAACCTCCAGATGGTTTAATCTTGATCATGTGGTCTTTAGAAAATAAAAAATTGACAGCTGTTTGACACCTGAGAGATCTCCATCTACCTAAGAGATGTCATGTCCTCCTTTATGACATTGCACAGTAGCATAAAAAAATATTTCATTTACTGATGAGACATTTCCAAAGTCATAGGATCATTTCTCCATTTCAGTGATGGTGACATTTGACTACTGAGGGCTGGCTGTCCTGCAGGAGGGAGTGAGCAGCAGAGGGTGACAATGCATCCAGCAAGGCCATGACCTCCCTTGAGCAGAGCTCTGCCCTGCTGCACCCAGCAAGGGAGCAGGTTTGGGATGGGAATGAGGACTGGGGTGGGACAGAGCCCTGTAACTACACCTTAAAACCATGGTAATGGGATGGTGGAGATTGGTCTGTCTCCAGGGTCAGAACATCCTCAGAGAATGACACACAGGGCTGAAGGAGACTTGGAACAGTCATTCCTGATGACGAAGCTGTAGCACTCGTGGTTTTCGTAACTGATGACTGATTTCTGTCTAACCTGCCCTCCAGGAGAAAATACATCTTTTCAGACAATCCACTTTACACAGAAAAGAGACTATTACCTTTCAGATTGAAGCAGTTGAAGCATATTAGAAGACAAGCATCCCTTCAAACTAAATAAACCCATGTATTTCTCTGCTTTGTTTTATGGCATGTTTAATGGCATTCTGTTTCTTTTTTAGATTTATTTCTGTTTATTTTACAGGACATCAGACTCCACCAAAACCCACTCAGGGCTGAGCAAAATGAAAGAACAACTCTATAAATCTTATAAGCCTGACTTCTATTTATACACATTAATAGAGGAGTTATACTGTTTTTTCTTGGGCATAAATTTTCTTTGGCATTTCTAGATATGTGTTCATCTTGATATCCAGCATGCAATTAATTACCAAATTAATTTGGTTCCACACCCCGTCTTGCGCATTAAAAATGAAGGTACACAATCAAATAGAGCTCTGATTGATCTGATCAAATATCTTGGCACCTACATAGAAAGTTGTGGCCATATATCAGTAGGACAAAACAAAACAAAAAAATATATATAAATACATCTAAGATATAAAAATGCAAGATTGTACAAGAAGAAAGCTTTTTAAAATATTCTATAGGAAAAATAACAGTGGTAATTAAAAACTTGATGAAAATCAACAAAATTAAAAGTAGATTTGGAAACAAATGTTTATCTTTAGTTTGAACTGGTAGAAAAAGAATAACCACAGTTTGGCAATAAATTCCTGCTTGTTTGTCTGTTGTTTTACTTCATGGAATGAACCTATTTTCAAAGAAATGAATGTTAACTAATGAAATCAAATATAATTAAAATTCTATTTTCCTGGGTAAAAACACCACATATTGCTTATACTGAACTTTTCTGCTGGTAATCTGCTTTGATTTTCAATAATGGAAGCATAGTTAAGATGAAAACATTACATTCTATGTTATATGGATAGCAGTATTGTTTTAATTTAAATTATAGGTGATAGATCAATAAAAGGTTTAGTACGCCAGACTTCCCTACTAAAAGATATTTTGAAAACCCATTACCTAGGGTTAAATAAAAGAATTTTCATAAATAATGTAAGCATTGCTCTTTATGTTTTGCCAAATGAAATATTTTAGGAGATAGAAAATTCTTTTACACTCTTTTGAGAATGAGGCTTTGTGGCTGAAACTGACAGTAATTACTTCAGCCACTTACTGTGGTTGAAGTAACTTTGTTTTTTGTTGATTATTTGAAAAAATCACTTAAATGACAATTAATTAATTAAATTAAAATGCTTTGAAATATGTGACTATGCATGAGACGTATTAATAACATAAAGAAATACTATCCTATTAAAGCGGATGTTTTTTTTTTTCTCAGAAACAAACTTTGGTTTAGTTTTCAAGAAAATGTTTATAATATATGAATTTGATGAGAAATGAAAACATTTAATTTTGCTCATCCTTTTTTAATGGGTCTTTGTGAATACATTGTGTAAGAAATTATATGATTTAATATTTTAGAGAAAGAAGAAAAAAAAAAAAGAAATATGGGAATGCCTTCTTTAAAAATAAGTAACTTGATCTGTTACCCCACTTGTTTTCATCTCATTCGTGAAAAATTAATGACACTGATTAGAACAAAAAAAATTGGGTTTTTTTCACAAAAGTAAGAGTAAAATTGAGGAATTGTTTACAATTTCTGCAGATGTACTGTATAGCAATCTACTGTGATAAGTGCACAAATTCATCATAAATCACATTATGAGTAATATTTCCTATTTTTTCTGGAAAACTGAAAAATTATTCATGAAGACTTTTGTGGGTTTCTTTACTGTTCTTTTGTTCTTATGCTGTCAGGGTAAATCACAAAATCACAAAATTTGAAGGGACCTGCAAGGACCATTGAGCCCAACACTTAAGTGAATGGCCCATATGGAGTTCAAACTTACAACTTTAACATTGTTAAACCAACTTTATCCAAATATATATGTATAAACCTATGCACCCCAGTGAAGGTAATTTTAAATTTTATATGTGCGTGTGTTTGTATACTGCTATGACTAAGACAGGTAAGATAAATTTCTGCACTAAATTTTGTGTATTTTCTCTATAAGTTAATTATGATTTAAATATAAATGAAGGCAGTAGCTCCAAAGCATACAAAGTGGATTTTCCCTCTGCAGATGTGAAATTACATAAAGGGCACAGTGCTCTGGTGACAGCTGGGAAAGAACAGCTTCCAAAAAGACAAATTTAGAGCTCATACAATGGAAGTGCTGACGTTGATGGATACAGGTGGCAGAAAACCTGGGAAATGGGGGTTATTTCTTACACGGGAAAGCTTTCTGAATGCATGGATCTTTGTTCTAGTAAAAGTTGTGAATTGATTCAAGGCTTGTGACTTCAAGCTAGAGGACATCCTAGTGTCAGTGATATGCTGGCAAGTCTCTCCAAAAAGAGGAAGAATTTGTTTTTCAACAAATCAGAAACCAGTGTAAGTTTCATGATTATCACATCACCATTTTGACATTTACCAGGTGGGAAAAATAACTAGGTGCAAGCAAAATTGTAAATATCTGGGTTGTGCTAATTACAGCCTCTTGATACAGAACTCAGAGACATGACTAAGAAAATATATCTTCTGGTTAACAACAGTCACTATCAACATCAGCTACAGCCATGTCAGCTACAGGAAGGTGGATGAATTTAAGATCATGAGAGAAATGAGGTGGGAAAATAGAATTTAAATTCCAATTTCAGAAGCAATAAAGTTCTTCCAGAGACCCAGTTGTTGAAATCCTGTGGGAGGCTGTCTGCAGGGTGAAAGGGAGCATGTCTGATCTTCCTGGACACCCTATAAGTGCACAGAAAGGGACAATTCTGATATGCAAAAGTGGAGCAGGAGTAGCAGACAGTAAGTACTGTTCCCTTGTACAAGGAACTCCTGACTGGATTAAGATGAAAAAAAAAAAAAAAAAAAAAAAAAAAAAAGAAATTCATAGAAGGTGAAATCTGAGATGTGTCATGTAAGAACACAGAAACTTACCTTACCCAGGTGTGGAGGGGTGAAGTTAGATTTGGTATGGAGTGAAAGAGACTGCAAGAAGGGAACCCGTAAAGGATGCCATTAGCAGGAAAGAAAATTAAATAAATTAGGCTAAAACTCAGAAGGATGGAGAATGCAGTGATAAAAAAATAGAAAATTACTTTTATCCATAAAACTAAAGAAAAGTCCAGGGAAGTCCTAGTCTAGAAGTATTTATGGAAATCTTGAGATATAAGTCTTGACTGGAAAAGCCCTTGAGTGCTCTGTTCCAAGACTGAATTCAACTGTGTATTAAACAAAATTGGTTAGGTGACCTGCAGATTTTCTTTCCAGTCTATATCATTTACTTTTAATTCCTAAATTATGTTTTCTTTTTGTTTTTTTTTTTTTGTTTTTTGTTTTTTTTTTTTTTTTGTTTGTGTTTTTTTTGTTTTTTTTTTCCAATAATGAACAGAGACTTTGTTAAGTAAACCAAGTTTCCAGGTATGCTGCATCTGCAGCTGACCTCACATAGACTGATGACTTCTTCGATGTCTTTTTTTTTAAGCAGTGCTTTTTATACCTGTTTGTTTGCTTTTTTAATTTCTTTCTGTAATATATAACTGCAAGATGTCTTTTAACATAATAAGAAATTGGTTTCTTATTGCATAGCCTTAAGGAGTTGAATGAAAATGTTGCTACAGTCTAATAGAAATTTCTTTTCAGAGAAAAACTAGTACTTTTGTCTCATAATTATATAGTAAGTTTTATCCTTGTTCCCCTTTCTCAGACAGATCTTTACTGATGTTAATGGCAGGTTCTCAACACAGCAAGGTCAGATCTTTTTAAATAAGGAGTGGAGGTGAAAGCAGCTGTATTCTCTAAGCTACTTGAATAGTCTTTCTTCTGTGCATGGTATTTTGAAAGCAAAAGCAATTTATAAATTATTGCCAGGGTTACTGAACCATTCAATGATCTAAGAGCCCCCATGAATTCCAATTACCTCACTTTCACAGACTTATTCCACAGTCGTTAGCACGGGGTCAGCACAGTGAAGTTCACTGCAATCAAGGTGGGACAAAGTTTAGCTTTGTTTATCTTCATCAGTCATAGGTTTTGTAGATTCCTTTGACTGTAACCTGTTTGTGGGAAGACAGTGATGTTACCTTATTTGAAATACGTGCCAATTCTCAGGCTAAGACAGATACATCTCAATGAGTGGAAGCAGGACCCTTATACACCAAAGCCTGCTAAGGCCGATGGATACAGATATGTTTTATTTGATAATAATTTCAGGTTTTTCCTTGTAGATAATTGGATACTTTAAATGAACCAAATCTCCCTTCAGCAACATGAACTCAGTGGTTGGGTGTAGACTTTCTGTCCTTTTTGTCTGTATTCCTTGCATTTCTATTGTAAGGTCTCAGAACAAAAAAAAACCCACCCACACTTTGCCGATGATTTCTGCTAAGGAGTCCTGTTCAGTGTATTTTCTCAGTGTAGATCCTCACATGAAAGTTTTTATCTAGATGCATATCTTAAAGGATAGGTTCATTGAATGAATTCATTTTGACTGTTTAATTTGAGACAGAATTCTGAGAGGAGGTTTTTGAGACATGAATTAGACCCTCTCTAGAAAAGCTTAGGACCTTCATGTAAAGAAGGAGGAGAGCATGTTTCTCCTGAAGACCAGAACAGTTCCTGGGTTCTCACAGTATGTGTTTCAAATGTATGAGAAGCTAGACACTCTACAAGAGGGCAGAATATGTTTTGCCCTGAGCTATCCATATCTTTTGTACATTTTTTTTTTTATATACTAATAAGCATAATGAGAAGAGCAAGTCATTAAATTTAATGTGAACTTATTGGGCACTTCAAAATAAAGCAGTGCTGTGCTGCTGAGAACAATATAGCATGTCATCCTCAGTGCACAAGTCCCACAATTAAAATGCTAATTAACACTTTTATTTATAAGGAACAAGGTTATTTGATTATAATCCCATTTTCCCTGCTCTCTTCAGCATTATGGATGGATAAGTCAGTGAAACAACAAACCATTCCAGTTGCCTGAGGAATGATTGAATTTT
>CM019214.1:25728593-25778319 GCA_009741485.1 Malurus cyaneus samueli
TGGGGGTTGATTTTTTTTTTTTTTTTTTTTTTTTTTTTTTTTTTTACTTAGATCACTGGGAACCATAAAGCAGCCTCAGCACAAGTCTCATGAAGAGAGCTGAGCGAGCTGGACTTGTTCAGCTTAGAGAAGAGATGGTTTGGGGAACACCAGACAGCAGCTCCTCATGTAAATTTATAGTTTAGGTGGATTTGTCTTCTTACTGAGATTTATGGTGAAAGAATGACAGACAATTAATGCATTAATATAGAGGCTATTTGCCTAGATATAAGGATGAAAATCACCACCTTAAAGACAATGGAACACTGGAACATCTCAGCCCTCAAAAAGTGATGCGTTGTCAATTGTTTCCATCCAGCATAATTTTCCATCTCTTCTGCCTGAAATCCTGCAATCTTGGAGACTTTCAAGGCCCGGATGAATCAAGCCCCAAGCAGTTTGATCTGCCCCTAGAGCTGGTCCTGCTTTAGCTGCACCAGGGTTAAGGTCCCTTCCAAACTGAATTTTCCTATGTTATTATATAAAATCTCTCTCTAAAAAAAAAAAAATTGCTGCTCCTTGCTGGAGAAGCACTCCTTACTTGAGAATCAGAATGTGGGCTCAAGAAGTATTAGTATTCTGGAAGAATCTGCAGGACATCTCTTCATATTGCACTCAAGTTGTACTTTTTTCTTTTTTTTTCCCTACTCTTATAGGTGTCCTTTCTTTTATCAATCTTATCACCTGAATGAAAAATACTGGGAAGAAAAGCCAACAGGATACTCAGCAGCAATTTACAGTCATCTAGGAAAATTCTGTCTTATAATAGCTGAAGATAACTTGCACTTTTGGTGAAGGGAAGTGGTAATTTATTAAGAGTTTAATTTATGGTGTTTTGTTTTATGCACAATTTCTGTGCAAAAGAGATTTCTTTGAATGTGATTTGAATCTTATTTCCTTAGGTGTGTATGTTTAACACTTGCAAAAAAAGGGAAATATCTTTCACATTCTTTTAAATATAAAATTAACCTCAACGTATTCTTCACTATGAGAGATCTAAATATCCATATTTTTAGAAGTTTTTAATAACTATAAATTGATGTACTACATGCCACTATAGCATTGCTAATATCCTAATGTCTCCTGTGGAGAGAATCCGGTCTCATTGCTGGATTTATTTTGTTTCCTTGAAGATATGAATCACAAGAGGAGACTTGTCTTCCTGCCAGAAGTTTCCGTGCAAATAGCTTTCCTCTTTTTGCAATTTTTTATCCTTGTCATCTAGCATGGCTGAGGAATTTTGTTTCTACCGGGGAGAAAGACAGTTCATCTTTGCAGCTTCTCTCTGTAAAAACACATTTAAAATAACTTTGAAAGCACACAGTTCCTTGCTTTGGGTTTAATGTCTCTGCCCCTATAGAAGATGCCATAAATCTAATGAGACATAAGAAGAGGTGAAAAACAATGAGGAAGAGTGAGATAATAAAACAGAGGGAAAGAGGGCAGGGTTAAAAGAAAGCATTATGGCACTGAAAAGTAAATAAATTGCCACTTGCTGACAAAACCTTAAAATATTGAGTAAAGATGATCAGATAAGATGAAAGACTAAGGTGAATGATTTAAATCTCACAGATTTTGAGTCAGTAGGAATTAGATTATGTTACCTCAAGCAGCAAAAGAAAGATATCTCAACATATGTATGCATTGAATCCAAATTAGATGTGACAAGTGATTTAAAACTTTCATTGTAATTAAATATTTATAGTAGGATAAAGATTGAAGATCTAGATTGCCTATTAAAAGGAGGCTTAAGAGACTGCTGGTTGGTTTCATAAAAAAAAAAAAAAAGTGTGTGTTGACAGTTAACATTGATTTTCCCAGTATGAACTGATTATAAAACTGTGAGATGCAGGTAATAACAGCAATAATATTATATCTGAATTTATACCCTGAGCTTTGCTGAACATCTGTACCATTGATAGAATTATGGTACAGAATTATTATCCCTCCATTGCTTTCAAACCTGTGGCTGACTGAGAATTCTTTCTTGAACTAATTTGCTAATAATTCTCTGTGCATCCCTCATTTGTTACTTGCTTCAAAATATATCCATGAAAACGATTTTTTAGGGCTCTTTTTTGCAAATAGTAACTAATTTATTGACTATATTAAAAAAAATAGCAGCCACATTTCATATTTACTTACTGTTCTTTAGAAAATGTCTGATATCCATTTTTAAAATAAACCTCACCATATTCTTTTGACTCCCTCGCCAAAGATGACATTTTAGAGATTCGAATATTAATAAAAAGGAAAAAAAAATGTTTTTCCCTTACTATGAGTTGTTGTGCATTGTTTTAGTCAGTGGACCTCTGCTGGGTTTTCTCCACAATCATGAGAATATTGTAAAAAAATTATTTTTTTAAAGAAGCCATCTCCTTATAATCCTCTCCATTACAAAAATAAATAGTTCATGAACAGGTAAATAGTAGTTTTCTGACCAAGAGAACATGATAATGACTGACATACAGATTTAAATCTTCATTCAAGAATGAATTGACTAGCAAAATTTTGTTTTGTTTGTTTCTTTCTTTTTTTCTTTTTTAAGAAAGAACAGATTTTGCAATGCATGATTCCACATCATTAATATAATTATCCCACTGTAGGCTACAAGAACTGCAACTGGAATCTTTGGTGTGCTAAGTAATGGAAATCCAAGTTTTGCTCTGCCTTAACATGTGCATGACAAATCATACTTGGGCTCTGGTAAATTAAAGCAATGTGTCACTTGGGCCAGAAAACTCAGTCTCCCAGTAGTGGTTAAATCCTCTGCTCCTTCCTCACGGCTTAAAAACAATTTGTAGACCTAGCACTGAAGCTTATTAAAGGAAATAAAATAAAATAAAAACGAGGTAATAAAAACAATGTGCACATTCATCATTTATTCACATAAGAATTAGTATTTATACACTCTTTTGAAAATGTGAACATTTTACCAAGATTAGGCAATTAGTTTGCTACCTTGTTTGTGTGCTTTTTCCCTGGCCTTGAGGTAATAATTATATCCATTTGTTATTTCAATTTGCTTCTACAATATATGAAAGCATTTTTCACAATCTTTTTCCCAAAATTATAATCCCAACTGGATCCAAGTGTGAAATAGAAAAAAAAAAAAAACCACAAACAAAAAAACAAAACAAAACAAACAAAAAAAAACATTCTTTAGAGTTTTCCACAAGAATAACCTCTGTATTTTAGTTGAACTTCCAGTGAGACTAACCTGCCTGGTTCTACTGATTTTATTTTTTGTAAGATTTGGATGCTGAACTGAGTCTGCATTCTTCCACCATATATTGTAATCAGACATCTTTTTTTGGCCATAAATGTGAGGTGCTTATGGACAGAATTCACAAAGTCACTTCTTCACCACTGCTAAACTGGGAATTAAGCTTTTATATAACCAGGAAATAAGTTTCCAGAGTGTTTCCCTGAATAATAGTAGTGTATGTATATATACGTGTATATATATATATATATGTATATTAGTTTGGAGAGACATAAAAAAGTGCCCCAACGAACCATTGGTGGTTTATGCCAATGATTTAACTAAGAAAGCAGTAAGTAGTGAAAGTAACAAACCCTTGGGGAAACATATCCACAAATTCTGCCACATTTGTGTAAAAGCCAGGTGGAAAGACAGGATTTGGGCACTTTGACCTGCTGGATTTCTCTGCCCATACAGAATTTTTGGAGCTGATCGCATTCAGCCTGATGGCTGCTTAGCTGAATAGAGATCCTGTGTTTAAATAACCTTCTTTATTTAAATACAGGGGGAAAAAATATTGACGTGGGTTTAGAAATTATACTATTTTTAGACAGCTTGTTATAAATATACAAGATTGTCACTCTGATTATGTATATTGGATCTACTTATTCATTAAAGTAAAAATAGAAATAGAATTTGTCATGCACTTAAACTGACAGTCATTGGTCCTTTTAACTTACCTTATGAACAATGATATTTCAAACTGTGAACAGCACAACACATTCTCTTTCTTTTTTTTTAAAAAAAAAAATAAAAAAAAAAAAAAAAAAAAAAGGAGCATGGTAAAAGCAGGCATAGATTTAAGATCCTAATCTTCATTCTATTCCTCCCGTTTTAGGAATCTGTTCTATTTACTCCCCTCAACTTCCATATAATACAAGGCTTGCATGGATAAGCAATTGCTTGATATATCACAGGAAATACAGGCTGAATTTACACTTTGGCCAGTGTGAAAATACCCAGGTGGCTCTCAGAGAGACTTGTCTTTTGAGCATTGTTACAGAACAAGCAATGCCTCCTTCCTGTTCAGGGAAAGCAGAATTTCATTTCGAATGAGCAAATTTTAATTTGTTGAGATAATATATTCTTGGTTCAAAACCTTTACTGGTTTATAAAATAAAAATTATACTAAATACAAATTATGCATGCACAATTATATATTACGCATATGAACTCCATTCATCACCTTTCATTCACATCTTAGAAATATTTTGTAAGTACTACCTAGATGTCACTAAACCCCTGGAAGAAAGAAACTGTAAGCATGTTAACATCACTTGTGGAGAAAGATACCCTCAGCTGTGTTATGAAAGGGTCACTTAGCTTGAAAATCTTAGATTATTGAGAAAAAAAGTGTGAGTGTCACACTTCACCTTTATCTTTAAAGCAATTGTCTATGAAGAAAACTAGGATTTCCATTCACACTTATGGATAATTTCTCTACACAAAATGTTCTTTAATACAAAATACTCTGAATTACACAGAACTATCTCAGGAATAAAAGTAACTAAAACCCCGAGGGGGTGGTTTCAGCATTAATTATGGAGAATTACTTGATGGTTTATGACATGGTGTAAAGTAAAATAGCCCCATGAGGAAGGTGTGAATGTTTCCTTTAAAGTGATAGAAGGTCGGAGTGTTTTTCACAAGCAGGAATGTCCCAGGTGCATTTCCATTTGGACATGCTGTCCTAACCTTGCTCTTGAAATGTTATACTGAGGGACTGTGCCTGTACAGAAGATTAGGAGAGTTGGACTCTGCAGGTTTGTGATGCTGAGTAGCAGAACAGATTTAAGGTGTCTGCAGTGAGTCCTCCTGAAGATTAAGATCGGGTCTCCTTGAGACTGTTCCTCCCTCTGGTGGTTTCATTCACCTGGGACAGGAGCTGTGAATTTAATTATCTTCACTGAGAGAATAAAACGGAACTGAGATCTGAATGAACAGGATATAGTATTAAACAAGAGTAACAATATTCACAGCTGCCATTGGCTTTTGTCACAAATTGATCTGCTAGATCGGCTGAAACCAGTCAGCTCAACTTTATCAAGGAAGATAAGCTGAATGATTCTGGCAAACACTGTAGGAACAAAGTACTTGTTAGCAGTCAGACGTTCTTAAAAATTTCTGGTTTAAACTAAAGAGGTTTTTATGAGACATCTAAGGAAGTTTTTTTGAGGCTTATGGTTCTAAAGATATCAAATCTTTCCTCAGGTCCCACTTTTTGTACACATGCCTTTTAGCTAATTGATTTAGCTGTCTTTTTCTTCTTGTTCCACAGTATTTTTGATTGATGCGCATTGTTAAACATTGCAAATAACAAAAACCATTTTCTTTACACTTAAAATGGCTATTACTAAATTATGAAAAAGAATCTCTTGTTCTGCAACCCTGTAACTTGCTTTTTCACATCGATGTGTCTTTTATTCTCTAACATCTCACCCTTGTTCTCTCTGAGACAACTTCAATTCCCCTTTCACTAGGATATATCCTTTGGATTAGATTGAATTAGATCAGTAGATGATCATTATTCATGTGCTTCTATTTCTTAAGCTGAAAGGGGAGTTTTGTTGTGTTGATTCAATGAAGATACGTATCACACTCAGTGAGGAAAATACTTTGGGATACTCTTATGAGAAGTTATATATAATTGGATAGTTGAAGTTTCTTTATGAATTTTTTTTGTTTTGTTGGTTTGGTGTTTTTGTGTTTTGGATTTAGTTTAGTCTTGTTTTGTTCTTTTTGTTCATTTGTTAACACTCTTTCTCATATAGACTCTGTTATCATAAAAAATAATAAAAAAAAAAGTTGTTCTAGAAATGTATGTGGAAGAGGTCAAAAACTTGCCAGGAATTTCACATTTCTTATAGAAAAAAAAAATAAACTCCCAGTGTCGTTCAAACACAAATAGCAATATAATATGTGAAATATCTAGGACATACTGTGAATATTAGTGCTAAAATCTACTGTTTTGAAGAAAACTCTGCCAGAAATATCCTGCTAGTGATTTTTTAGGAGGCTAGTGCATTATTCATACACCAGTGGAAACAACTAAAAAAAAGTTCTTGAAGTTTTCTGAAACAGATGCATCTATGGTCTTTTTTAATTCACTGATAATTAAAACTTGAGTAGCCAGCCAGCACAAATGTCAACAACTTTGCAGGTATAAGCAAAGAAGAAAAAAATGTTGTCTTCCTTCTATGTTTCTGTAGTTTTTATTTGCTTTATGCTGTGAATTTTAAATAAACAGTGCATGAATATAGGGCAGGCTTTCCCACTGCCTTTTCTGAGTCTACAACAAAGTATGATGTGTTGCTTACAGGGTACACTTTTCTTATTCACAAATGCATTAAAATTTTTTTGTTCTCTGTGTGACCTGTGAATAAATGATGTTTCTTAAAGAAGATTCACCACAGGTTTTGACATCATTATTTTTTCCCTGATAAAATGGAGGCAGATCAGAGTGTTGCAGCCAGCCCATTCACTTCAAAAGGTGCTTTGTATGTTTTTGAGTTTGAGAATGATCTGTTGGTTCAATTAGGAGTTCATCATAGCCCCTATAACCCATGACAAAACCTTCAATTTGATAAGCTAGGTGGAACAGCACAGAAGTCACAGAGACTTCTATAGTTTCGGAAGTCTCCAATAGACAGTGGAAAAATATATTAGAAATTTCTTTGCCCTCATCTTCTGGGAAAAATGGTCACCATATTGTTATGAAATCAATCTACAAGGTTTCCATGTGGGAGCTGCCTTTATAAATACAGAAGTGGTGCTTATCTGTTTTTTTTGAAATGTGGTACAGAATAGGTATAACTACTGCCAGAGAGAGATCATGAAGTTCCCTTGAAAAGTAATCACACCTAACTTTTAATGTCTATAGTTGATTTTACATTTTAGTTTGTCACTGCTTTACAGTCAGTGAAGAAAGAGGCACCTCTGTGGAAACTCATATAGCAGATATTCAAAATTGTTTACATGAATCGTACCTTAAAATAGCCATTTTCTCTCCATTCCCTCCAGTGAAACCCAGAGCTAAAATTCTCACAGACAGGTGTATACCCACTATAGACTTATAGACATAATTCACTTGCAAAAAGTATAAGAATTTTAGGCCATTTAAAAAAAAAATTGATTGAACCATTGAACCTGCCCTGCTCCAGCTGACCTCCAAACTCCAGCCCCTACCCTGAGGTCTCTGTATTTGGATGGGCAGATATTACAAAGGACCTGGGAGATACCAATTTTTTTTTTTTTTTTTTTTTTTTTTTTTTTTTTTTTTTTGGGGAACACCTGGAAACTAGACAGACCCTACAGTGCCTAAAATATTGTGGGAAGCAAAATTTTAGGCAATTGTGTTATCCCAATGAAATGAGTTGAGCTAAATCTGTGACAGGATTTATTTAAATGAGAAAGTTTGAATGAGGCTGGAATTGTTAAAGAAGCACAGTAAAATTCTAGCAAACACGTGTTAAAAACACTCTGTCAGAGTTTATCCCCTTTACCCCCTTGTGGAACAAAGTGAGACATTTCTTATGAGATGTATGGTCCTCTCACTTATGAATTCTTTTAGAATTATAAGAAACCTGTAAATACACTTACACAAGAAATATGATTCAACACTGCTATTTCATTCTCTGCCAGCACCTTTATCTGCTCCCTGCTGCGCAGAATGCTGCAAGCAAACAGATAAAAGATATTTTTGAGACATAAAGATATTTTTGGTGGCCATTTTTACCATTTGTACTTTTCTGACTTGGGAAGGGGGACTTTTTTTAGTAACTTCTTATATTTGTTCTTTTGTTTACATGAAATATGAATCAAGGGTTGTGGGGAACTTCCTTATTTTTTCATTTTCCTTTTCTTGATTTTCCTTCTTTTTTTTTAAAATTTTTTTATTTCTTTTTTGTTTTGTTTTGTTTTGTTTTGGGTTTATTTTTGGTTTTGTGTGTGTGGGTGTATTTTTTAGTCAGTATGAGTTTTTTTAATTTTTTACTATTTATTTAGGTATGTTTTTATGGTGGTTTTTAAATTTATTTTTCAGAAGGTTTTCCTTCCTCCAATTTTCTTGTCGGATTGTGGTTTTTGATTTTGGTTTTGTTTGTTTTTTTTAAAACTTGTGAGGAGTCATTTATTTATCTACCTGTTTCAGTTTCTATGGGGTTTCTTTAAATTTTCAGTTAGAGAGGCTGTGGACACAAGAAAAGCTTCTAGCAGCCTCTCACAGAAGTCATCTCACACCCCACTACCAAAAGCTTGCCACACAAACCTAACACAATATTCTCTGTTTTGTTTTGTTCTGTTTTGTTTGTTTTCCAGTGGCTTAATTATTTTTTTTCCATGTAGCAAATCGTGAGACACTTATTGTCAATTTTCTTCCAGATTTTTATTGAAACAAGGACTGGGAGAATTCAGTCATAGGGTTGAATTTCTTTTTGGTTTTTTTTTTTTTTTTTACATCACACAGGACATCCCCTGCAATTTGTGAGGTTTATTAATTTATTTACCTATCTTATTCTTCTTTTTTCCCCAAAAGAACCCATGATTTCTGTTTGCATTTGCCTCTGGAAGCTTCTTAGATTGCTGCAGACCAGTTTTTTGTCAGCTGTTCCCTGCTGGGAGAATGACTCTTGACTGAAAAGGGTGGATAGCCATCTACGACTGCTGACTTTTGCCCAGAGCGTTTGAGGTTCCTGCCCAGCTCCAGGGCTCACAGATGTTCCACTGGTGTGCAACAGTGCGTGGAACACAAGATTTGGGGCTGGCAGTGACTGTGAAGGGGCCCAAAAACTCAGAAAGGTCTTAACTCACACTGTGCCTGAGAGACAAGTGATATCACTTCAGTCAGGGTGACAGGAGATGTGTTCTGGGTCTGAGTCACTGAGTCCTTGTGAAAAGGAGGGATGAGTGACCTTTTGACAGTGCAATCAGAAAAGGCTGAGGTGCTTGTATTCTTCTTTGCCTCAGCCTTTATTAGAAAGGTTTTCCAGGTCCTTTTGCCCAGAGATAGGGTTCAAGAAGGAGAGGAAGCTTTCCAATGGGGGCAGAAGATCAACCAATGCTCATCTTGAGCATTCTTGATCATTGCAAGTCTGTAGGACTTAATGGGATACATCCTGTTCAAAAAGGATAAACTCATCTGAGCCAAACCAAAGTCCTCTAAGGTAACAGGAAATGGAGTACTGGCCCTGCAAGGAGAGGCTGGGGAAGCTGGGCGGGAGGGAAGATGTTTTGGGGAGGGGCCTAACAGTCATCACCCACTGCTTTCAAGGAGCCATTGAGAACATGGATCCAGAACTGGTGGAGGAGTAGAAGACTCTAAGTTGATGTTCCAGCAGTTTGTAAGAGGTGGTGTGGGGTGGGAATGTTCCGTATGAGTTCTATTAACCATTGGAACAGGCTGGATGCATATCTGCGCTCAGACATTTCCTAGATGTCTCGACAAAACCCTGAGAAGCCTTGTCTTAATTCAATGTTGACCCTGTTTTGAGTATAAGGTTGGACTTTGCCTCTCACTTGATGCTAGGAGTGTTTTATGAATGCCCCATGTTTCCTGATGGAGTGTAATTTAATGGGCATTTAACTGTCTAGTTAATATCTTGGGCTGCCATATAGTTCAGTCTGCAGATTTCATGAAACTATAAAATATTTATTTTGGAGCATCTGAAAATTAGACATTATATCTTCAAACATTTCTGGGCCTTGCTAATTTTGGAGCTCCCTGGGACAAGTAGGATCACATCAGAATGAGGAGAACAAAACTGATATAATTCAAGATTTTGCACATTCTTGGGAACGCTGAATGAAAGGAACTGAGATAATATTTTCCAGTTGTACTGTTGATTGGCTCCTTCATAAACACTACTTTGTCCTTCAGTATTAACAAACATACAAGCCCTCACTGAATCCTTTTCATCATCTTAATTGCACACCAGACTTAATGAATGTGGTGTCTGCATAAAAGCAAAGCAGAGATGCAGTTTTTTCAATACAAAACATAATTATTTCTCCTGCTTTTTTCAGCACAAGTCGTAATGATTCCAGGGTTACCACAAGTGAAGAAAGGCAGAAAACATCTCTTGTACAATCTGTTTATTTGCTTGTTTTTCATTTCTCCCCAATGGAGCTGCATGATATCAACAGACTGGGCAGAGCTCAAAATGAAATATTTCTAGCCTGTCAAGTTTCTCACAAACATGAATTTTTCAAGATGCCCCTATTGCTACTTCTTGATTTCAAGACCATTTTTGGTCCGGACTTTTAAATTCAGGAATTACTTCTGCATGCAATAAGTATCATAAAATTTGGAACTACCAATAAACAAAGGACATTTTATACAGATGGTTGCACCCTGATGTGACTTGCAGTGAAGAAAATGTTGCTCATCCTGTTAAGAATTAGTCTGGCTATTCTTCATTTTGGTGTTTTTTTTTTTTTTTTTTTTTTTTTTTTTTTTTCCTGAATGTGTTTGAAATATTAAACAGTCTTTTTTTTCCGAACAGTTTCCAGCTAACAATCAAAAAGTTAATAACAAATTTAGCGTTCTGTTTATTTGCTCTTTGGAGCAATATAATGAAGTAGGAGGCTTTTTTGCTTTGATTTAATTTTTTTTATTACATATTTCACCTGTTCATCAGCTTAAACACATGTGAGTTTTTCAAAGGTACTTATTTTAAGTGGAGCACAGTCCCTCACTGACATATCCATGTTTATAATACTCCTCTTAAATAACAAGATATGTTGGTGTGATTCTAGTTATTCATGTAGACAAAAAGTACATTAAAACATGTCAAAGAAATTTTATTGCTGAAAATAAATGTATATTTTGGTAACACTTCACTTCTTTTCAGCACTGCTAAATATGTAACAGCTGTCACACACAGGAAGCAGTGGTTTCTACAAGTGGCAGTGAAGAGAAGTATCCTACCTATTCCTCTGCAGCACATACTATAAGGATAGGCCATCTGCAAAGATAGGAGAAATAATGTGTGGAAGAAGCTTTTTATGTCATAGGATTTGAACTTGAAAGAGAATTGATTTTCTATTTTCTTCCTCATCTTCCTCCATGAGTTTTTTCTTTGCTCTGTTTTCTTGTGTTTTATTTTCTTCTTTTTACTTTCTGCTTTTTTTTTTTTTTTTTTTTTTTTTGTTTTTCTTTTGATACTTTTTAGACTAAGGGTACAGGAAAAAATGTTGAGGGTATTTTGTTGGCATTTTCCTCTCAGATAATTTTATTTATTAACTATTTTCAAACTGTTATCTCTGTCTATAACTCAGTCTTACATTGCATTTTACTTTCTTTTAGTAGTCATCAATAAAGCAAAAATAATTTTAGGGGGGATTTAACACATTGCGTTCTAAAACCCATTTGTTGTTTTTTTGCATGGGCTAAAAGGTTTGGAAAATAATCTGATATCCTGATTAATTTTCCTGCCCTATGTACTGATCATCACCTGTATACCCAGAAATGAAGGATCTGTTGCAGTTACTAAATTTGGAAGACATACTGATATTGCTACAAACAGAGGTGTGAAATATTTACTCACCAGAAATGGTTTACATGTCCTTTCCTGCATTGTTGATGGAAAATTTAAGCAGTCATTTTTACCAAAAGCCAATTACCAAACTGCAACAGTTGGCTTATTATTCCTTGAAAGACTGTTGAATATTTAGGAGTTACTCAGAAAATCAAGTACATTACAGATATGTGAATACAATACTTAGATTGAATTTCAGAGTAAAAGATGAAACTGCAGACAGACAAAAGCACTTTGGAATATAATCAGATAAATAATTTATAAGAAGGTTCTACAAGTTCTTTTCATGCAGAGAGAAAAGGATGTGTTTATAGTAAAAGAAATATATCTGGAAACAGCATCAAGTAATAAATGCAAACATGCAGAGACCCATTTTTAACATAGTTTCATGATGTCTAAACCACAGTGGAAATGCTTACTGATTGCAAACTAAAGAGTATTGTGTAATTTATTTTGAATTTTTTTCCTCATTAAATCATTTTGCTAGTGACTATTTCACAAATCTATAAAGTCATATAATTACAAATTAATGAAAAAAAATCTGTGCAGTATTTCTGACTTGCCTTGGTAACATGAGGTGAAAATGTTTCTGAAATTAAATTAATAGGTCAGGTAGTAGGTCCTGAAGCTGCCCTTTGTCAGAGATAGATGGTAGAACTACAGAAGAAACTTGTTTCTTCTAACAACAATGTTAGAAATATTTTAAGTGATTTGAATTTTATAATACACACAAAAGATTATTTTTCTTCATACCATTTTTGCACTCTACTACTTTCCAGCACTGGTGTCTAATCACTGATCATTGAGGGGTATCTAAAAAAAAAAAAAAAAGCATGATTATATATTATTTGATATTTCCCATGCTGTAGTTTTTGGATGGCCAAATTAATTAACAGAATATGTACTAGCAAGAAAATGTCTAGTAGACTAAACAGTAATAAATTTAAGTTATTTTATTCCATGAGATAGAGGTGAGGCTTTATAGCCTGAAAATCTTATGAATCTAACTTGAAAAAAGTTTATTCTATAAATTTTAATTGTGAGTCACTGAAGGTAAGAGTAGATTACTCTTCTTTGAACAACAGTTGGATTCATAATCATTCAATATTTGCCCAGTTATAAAAACATAGAACTGAGCTAAAAGGCAAATATAGAATTATTGGAAACAGAACTGTTCCAGTCCACCTTGTTATTAGTTAACCTGGTGAAAACGTCCTACCATTTAAAGAATTGTATTTAGGGTTATGCAATCCAAAATTTTGACACATAACATATTTTGCTTGCAGAATTTCCAAAGTGTATTTCTTAAATGATTTTGCAGTTATAGTTATGTTGAAATGTTAGAAGTTTTAACTAGGCTTATTTTTTTCTGGTCCTGAGTATGACTAAACTAGCAAAGCCACAAAGTAAAATGATCAGTGTGAAATCATGCATAACTGACATATTTCTATTTAAAGCTTTTTTTGTAGTTTTATTCAGAACACAAGGGCCTTCATGGCAATGAAACAACAAGCAGAGCAAATGCATGATCAGAAGGAAGCTGATTTATTATTTTTTGAAGTATTTTTTTTTTGTTGTAATATTATACAGCATCAGATCTCTAGTATATGTAAAAAAATATTAAAAATGATAGTATATATATATATAGTAAAAAAATATTAAAAAAAAGTGCAAGAGATTTAAAACTAAAAAGAAAAACCCAAGATAACATAGAACACAATGCTTCTTACTTTTAATGTACTTTTAATCTCTGATAGAAACTCAAATGTTGGCACTTAAGAGAATTAAAAAAAAAGAATTTTGAGAACCTATTATGAAAGAAATCAGAATTGACTCATCATTCAGGATTTTGTGATAAACTGTGAAGACTAAGAAGCAATCAGCTTAGCTAGAAACTCATATTATTAGAAGTTCATATTATTATTGTATCTCCCATATGCCTGCTATAAGCAATCTACTCTTTGGAAGAATGGAAGAGAAAACTATAATGGGACTATAATAATCTGGTGGTCCTTCTCAGAATATGAGAAAAAAAAATCTCAACTGTTAACGGGACCGGATCACTGGATGTTATTGGTATCCATGAGCTCTGAATAAAATCAGCTAAGATGAACCTGGGAAACACAATGAGAATTCAATAACTGGTGTTCTCAGTCCCATACCTCACAGCAGTAATCCCACTCTACACCTGTGTTTTGATACTTGTGATTAGGAGGGATTTGTGTCTACCTATGAGATTCTATGTCTTTAATTCAGTTTTATCAAGCTGTTAAATACTTGCATGAACATCACAGATTTTGGGGGGTTAAAAGAGGATAAAGCATCTAAGAACATTTTACATTTTTCTATGTTCAAATATACTAAAATGAAGTCAACAGAAAAGATTTACTACATTTAATAAGGATGCACCAAATGAAGAATGATATTTTTTTTCTACTTTTCTTCTTACAAGCACAGAAAACCTGATTCATACTAAAGCGTTTTCCTGCCTTCCTTTAAAACATTGAAAATTGACTACAGTTGTAAATAGAATACATTCCCTATGTCAAGCCTTTTTTTTTGTTTTTTAATATTTAAATGGAGCATATAATATGCATAGCTTTTTACTTTGATAATTATATTTCTTATGACATGTAGACAATCAGATTGTGTTCATGAATACTTTGTAAATACTGCATGGTTTCTCTTAATATATATTTATTTCTTCACTGCCTATTATTGAAGAAGGTAGGGACTACAATTAACAAGGGAATTCTAATCCCTCCTCAATTGAGTCCCATGTGGTTTCAGACCTAAAAAATTTTCTGGTTGAATATAAAAAAAATACATCATTCATGGTAATGAATTCTCATAGAGGCATGTAAGAAAAAAGGTTTTTTATAGTAATACTATAAAAACAAAAATTGCAAACAACATCTTCTTCAATTTTCTCTCCTGGATGCTTAAATTTTAGTGGTTAAGACAGTGATAATAGACTGTTTATAGTTCTACTGCCTACCCAAAGACTTATTCAGGAAAATAAAATCAAGCTCTTTAAATCATCAGGCTTCTTACAGAATAAACAAACAGAACTACAGCTACTCTCAGTGCAAAAGGAAATTGAAAAAAAAAACAAAACCAATGTGAATGAATAATGATAGACATTGTCATAAGCAGCAAGCATGATATCTGTAAAAATGCAAGAGATTTGAGTAAGCAATGGTGCAAACCAATAGTTTGGCTAGAAGAGCTCAGTAAGTTTTCTCAAGTGTTTCAACTATTTCTTGGTTGTCTATAGAAAGAAGTGTTTAGAGACAAAATAAAGATAACTTTTGTATTGTATTAAGTAGAAATAAAATAGCTGTTTTGTTTGTTTGTTTTGTTTTGTTTTCATTTGTTTGGTTGGTTTTATGTTTTGTTTTGTTTTTTTTTTTTTTTGCTTTACTGAAAAAGAAGACTTGTGGCAGGAGATGCTTTTTTAGGAGGACACAGACTCTAAAGATATTGACAAACTATTGGTGACACTCATACAACTCTGTGGCACAGACACATGCCTGAAACACTAGTGGCAGGGACTCTTACATCTTAATGAGATAGGTGTCTAACACATAGCAGCAGGATGATGCTTGTAAAAAATGTTGTGAGAAGAAGATCAGGAGTATAAATATCTACATAACAAGTTATTCAGAGTGGCAGCTAATGCTATGTCATGTCTTTGAAATAAGAGGTATTGTGAAATTATTGTGTCCTTCCTGTATTAGAAGATAATAAATTTTCTGTTCCTTTATAGATGCAACCTAACTTAGACTACTCAGCACCTGGACAAAGAAACATGAAAGCATTCTTCAGGTTTTCCCATAAATTAACCAGGTACCTCAAAAATCTAGCATGATAATTTTGTGATAATTAAACCAGGCCTTTTTTTTTTTTTTTTAATCATGCATATGTGCATACACAAACACACATATTTGTTTGCAAGTGTATATGAACGCTTGAAAAAGTTGTTCAGCTTGAAATAATGTTCCTAAAAATATACCTCGTCCCTGCTTAGGCCTTGAAGATACCATTCAAAAGCTATTTTGTAAGGTTTATTATTGTAGAAGTCCTTGTTAAAACTTTAATTTGAACTTTATCTTTGATCCTATAATTCTAGTGCTTTGTCAGTGGTACACTTTGATTCAGCTTTCCTTTACACCCATGAATTCTAGTTCTTTCCTTTACGTAAGCAGAGTGTGAAATATATATTTAGCACACCTACCAGAGGATACCTTGTTTGGCATAAACCAGCTACGCCTTCTCTTTCTGGCTCTTCATTAAGAAGAGCTGCTCAATACTCACAGTAGTAGTGGTCACACAGTTTTTCAGGATATATAAATAAAGCTGCAGTTCCCTTAAAGAACTGGCAAGCACACTGGGTTACAAGTTGCCCTTGACAACATAAGACACTGAGAGACCAAAAGCAATGTTTAGCTTCAGCTCCACTTTTGAATGCAGTTTCTGTAAAATCTGTGTTCATGTTGAGATTTTATGAAACTCAGAGTTGTCAAATAAAATGTTTTAGGTTTGGCTTACACATCTTTGTTTCATATTGTACTGCTATTTTAAGTCAAAACCAAAACAAATCAAAGTATAAAGGTCTAACCAAACAAAAATAAAGCCCCGGAGAAACACCAAGATTAAATATCTGTTTAAAATCAGGTTGAAAAAGTAGTTTTAATCCCCTATCTGGTCTCTGACACATTTGAACTCCTTTTTAATCATTGGTTTCTGAACCAACTCATTTTATTGTTTTTGGGGGAATTCATTAGCTCCTTAAACCATTTAATCTTCTGATTATTTCATTGTGCTTTTTCTGATATATTCTTTAAAACTTCTGGTGCACACAAAGGACTTTGCAATGAACCCTTTCTCAAAAGAATGATTTTTCACCAGTAAGAGTAGACTATGTAGGTGTCTTATTCAACATTATATATTCCAACCCCAAACAAGGAATCTAATTTTTAGTTAAGTAATATTGGATATCACAGTGAGAAATATGCCTATTTTTATTTGCCTCTAAGTAAGTACAACGTATTAATTACAAAAATTTTTCATATGACCCATAGTATCTTCTGAAGTGGTTGTAACAAAAGCAAATGTCTCAAATATTTTTGTCTTAAAAGGTTAGATACTTTTAGGAGATAAAGGAAAAGAAAAAAAAAAAATGAAGGAAAAATGATAAGGCAAAGGCAGCCAGTGAGTGAACAAGAAAAAAAAAAAAAAAAAAAAAAAAAAAAAAAAAAAAAAAAAAAAGGAAGTTGTTCTGATGAGAGCATTTAACTTTAGAAGGCATGTTGGCAAAGCTAAGATTCCTTGAAACTATTCATGCCAAACTGACTTGTCAGTAGAAAGAGAACTATTTACGGGCACAAGAAACCTAAGCATGGTGAGGCAAATGTTAATGGGAAGTGACTTCTCCTGCCATTATTGATCGTGGTAATGGCTCTGAATATTGCTCTTCAGGCTGACGCACAGTGCGTGAAAAGGGGTTGGTAAGTTCTAGTGCAGCCAGATGAGACATCCCTCATTCCTGGAGGTGCTTTAGGATGTACTTTTCAATTCCACAGTAAAATTCATCTTTCACGGGGACCAAAATGAATAAAAGGATTTCTAATGTTTGCATCCACTTCTCTGTCATTGTCTCATAGATTAAATCAAATCTGCTGCCTACTGAACAAGGTCATTTTTTGCCAGTTTAGTGCCACATTACATTAAATTCAACAAACATATTACAGCAATTTTATGATGTAGTACTAACTGTGTCAGAGGTTCACAGCTAAACTTTCACTTTTAATGGTGAGTTTGAAGGGTATTGGTCAAATATTGCTGTTGGTCTTAACTTGGCACATGAAAGACACCATCTGGCTGCATTTTTCCCAGGCATTAAAATAATAATTTATATAGTTATAGATATTGCGCTAACAATGAATAAAAATTACAGCTTTCAGGTTCCTTTTTCTTCCCAAAATTATTTTTACTTGCAGCAGTTAGGCTTTAATGTAAATATCAGTTTTAAGACAAACTACATTTAATATTATGTCAGTGCTGGAGTGTGTCCAAACAAGAGCAATAAAGCTGGTGAAGAGTCTAGTAAGGAGTATCTGAGAGAACTGAAGTTGTTCAGTCTGGCAGAAAAGAAGGCTCAGGGAGGACCTTGTTGCTCCCTACCCCCACCTGAAAGGAGACTGTAGAGACATGGGGGTCGGGCTCTTCCCCCAGAAAACAAGTGAAGAAGACAAGACAGGAAGAAATGGTCTTCAGTCACACCAGAGCAGGATTAGGTTGGATGTTAAGGAAAATTTCTTCATCAAAAATGTTGTCAAGCATTGGAACAGTCTGCCCAGAAACTGGTGGATGGAGTCACCATTCCTGGAGGTGTTTCAAAGAAGGATGGATATGATACTTACGGGCATGGTTTACTGGTGGTGTTGGCAGTGCTGGGTTAACAATTAGACATCATGACCTGAAATACTTTTTCAATCTCAATGATTTGAATACAATTCCTTGTCTTTACATGGAGAAAAGAATTAGGAAAAATTACATTGACAGGTGTCACATAGTTATGCAATTTATATTAAGTTAAAATTTTAATGTTGTCAGGATCATTAATTTCACTCCATTCTACAATTAGTGTGTTTTTTTCAAGAGACCTACAAAACAAGAATAGAAGGGAAAAATATTTGACTGAACTAGAATTTTGTAAGATTTTTTCATCATAGTTAGTGAATTTTCTTCATATGCATAGTGTTATTCATATCACTAATCTTCAACTGACATGTTTCTAATATTTATTTTCCAGTTCATGCAGAGAGATGTCCATCTAAACAATTTTTGAGCTCCTGTTATTCACTATTGCAATATGAAATCACATTAAACTGCAAATAATGATGTGCATTAATATTTTCAAAATAATTATGAACCTCCAATTAACACACATCTAAATAATTTGTTATATCAAACTATAGTACTATCAGTAAGTGAAACCTTCGGAACACATGGTCCAAATAAAATAAGAATTCTATTCCAGAAGGTGAGTTTGGTCATAGTACTGTGGATTGAAATGGGTATCACACTGAACCAACTTCATCGTATTTAGCCCCACATGAAACAAAGCAGTTCTTCTATTAGCTGTTTGAGATCCTATTAGCTCCCTTGACTACAGTGGGAGCTGACTGTATCCCAGTGAAGTAATTATCCTCACTCAGCTGAAAGAACAGAAGCAACTGACTGGGGAGAGATGCTGCAGCCGAGGTTCAGCATTGCTCACACAGCAGGAGTGCAGATGAAAGGGACCAGACAACATCACAGGAGCCACTCAACCATCAGGTCAAGATAAGAAAAGAAGAACTATTGGCAGGAATTCCACCTTTCCCTGAGGAATAAAAAATTCAGCACCAGATAGTTCTCAGGAAGGATGACAAAAACTTTGGTGAAGACTGTAGAACACCTGCATTTAAACTACAAAGAAAGGGAAAAGCTCAGTATGTGTTCCACCAAGTGATAACATAGTGCCTCACGTACCAGGCTTGTAAACTGTGCAATAATTCTGCTGGATATGTATATATATGTTATTTTAAAGGCAGCAAGAAAGAAAGGCTAAAAATGAGAAAGCCATGCTGTATATTTTAAGGGATAACAGTAATCTTGGGAACTATACCTTAAAATGTTTGCAAAAGAGAGTGTATAATCTATAGACGCTTCTAAAGAAAAAAAAAAGAGTGCTTTGGTTTCATACCTAAATATTTATTTCTACACATTCAAAATAAAATGTTGTAGTACTACCATATAGAAAATTTACAATTAACCAATATAATAAATACCTGACAGGAGGGAATAAAAATACATATGTCACTACTAGGGATTAGACTACCTTAGGGATACAGTTGAAAAAGAATGGTGTGTTGTTTCTTCTAAAACAAGGAGTTCACTTAGCTTGCAACAAAACCACTGGGCAAGTTGAATCTATGGAAATAACAAATAGATTTATGTGAAAACTGAAATATAGTTTCAAATTAAAAAAAAAAAATAGTGTAAATACATTATGCATTTTTATCTTGTTCAGTTTACACTATATTCAGGATGAACATCAACCTCTAATTATCTTTGGAAAATAAAAAATGAAAAGCTCATTTGTTGCAGAAAATTTGTCATTGCCTGAAAAAAAAATTGGATTTGGAACAATCCAAAATTGTCTGAACTTCTTGAGAAAAATCTTAGTTATGGGAAATGTGACACTTTTATCAAGGAAAATCAGACAAAATTTCATTTCTCATATGGGAGGACATAACTGGAGCACATGTGCTCTGTGTGTGATACAAAGATGATGAAGCTGTCACCAAGGTAGGACTAAATACCCAAAGGATGGCTTCATGCTGAGAATGATCTAACTTTGAGTCAAAACCATCCTGCTTATCACTGCAATATTATCAATGATTAATTACCTGGCTAATTACTTGAGAACATGTAGCTAGTCCACAGCCAAGCAGCAAGGAAGACAGATCTTCACATTTGGCTTTTCTCAGTCCATAGCTACAACAGTAGCATATTCTCTGACTCCACCAAGGAGAAAAGTCCACAGGCTACTCCCACACCTCATCTTCCTGCCTGCCAATCCCACTCTCCTGAGGGACACAGTACTCTATTGTACACACTGACCTAGGAGATGATGTCAGAGGCAAAACTGGACTGAGGATAATAATAAAGGGCCTGGGGCTCCCAGAGAAGCAATTATGCTGCCACAGTGAATCCACCACCCCACCATCATCAATCTACTGTCAAAGGCAGTGCAATACGGAAGTGTCAATGATGATGTTGAACACCTGGATTTTTGAGCCTAGTGTGTGCTGAATACTGCTGATGGCTCATTACACCCTGACACTGTGCACAAAGCACCTTAAAATGAGTTCATGCACTTTTGCCTATTCCCATGTTGTGTCTTACAGTTCAATTATAGATGTCTTTGTGACAGCAGCTATCTTTTATTATATTTCTGTGTAATGTGAAACATAGGATAGTCCCAGCACGTAGGAGTTCTAACAATGAAAAGCACAAGTTTATACATACTCTTTAATTGCACTTTTTCTTCCAACGGCCATTTTCAAAAAACCGAAAATACAGTAAGATTAAAATCTATAGAAGGAAAGATCTTTCAAGTGTTTAAAACATTATTATGTGACCAAACCTGAAGCAACACAGTATGATACTGAAGGTCTCAAAGGTGTTTCTGCATGGTCATTACAATAGTGCATTTATTGCTGATTGCTGCCACCTTTGTCTCCCTGTCCCGCTCTCCTGCAGTCTCCAGAATGACAGAACCTTCAGTGACAACAGCAGCTGGAGAAGCTAAAATGTGTGCATGATGTTTCATTTATACTCTTATTTTAAAGCATTGCTCTGGTGGGTTGACCTTCTGTGGATGCCAGGTGCCTACCAAGCTTCTCTATCGTGCTCCTCCTCAGCAGGACAGGATGGTAGAACAAATAAAATGGAAAAATTCATGGGTCAAAGTAAAGTTTAAAAGTTTAATCAAGTGGAAGTTTGCCCATGCAGAAATAAAGGAAAAAAACAGATTTTTTTTTTTTTTACTTCCCATCAACAGGTGGTGTCTGCCTGCTTCTCAGGAAGTAGGGCTTTAGTGTGCATAGTGGTTTCTCTACAAGATGAACATAAATAATGTTCTCCTACCTGTCATGGTTTTGCTTGGTCCAATTTTTGTTGGTGGGGATGGGGATCAAGAAACCACAAAGATGGCTGCTGTGAGAAGTCCTAGGGGTGTCTCCTCCATCTTCTTCTCCAGCAAAGGGAGCCCTGCCCCCCTTCTGTGTTTCAGAGCCAACCCATCATTGGTTCTGAGGCTGATGGACAGGCTGACCATCAGGCCTGGGCCAATTGCACAGAATAGTTACACCTCTGTGATGACGTATTTTGTTGTATTTAAGAAGGAATTCAAAACAAGATAGATGCGGCCGCCATGTTAGCTTAGTTGATAGCATAGTTTTAGTATCTTGCACTGGAAAAAAAAACAGAGCAGGAGGGTGAGGAGATGTAAGAAGAAAAATGGAGACACCTCAAGATCACAGAGCAGTAATGAGAAGCTGTGCCCTTGCTGTGGTTCTCGGACAAGCTGGAGGAGATAAGTTGTTCTTGAAAAGGACTATTTCCATCATATTGAGAGAGACCTGTATAGAGAAGTAAAGCGACCTTGCTGTGAGAAAAAAAAAAAGACCCTGGCCTTTTGAGGACTGGACTGTTTTTATTATGAAGCCAAGAAATAGAGAAGAGGTTTGCTCCCCCCACGAAGTTTTGATGTAGAAGAAGCTGTATTTGGTGTTCTGCCAGGAGGCTTGTGATAATCGGACTCACGTCACTGAAAAAAAAAACAAAAAAACAACATGGGCCTTGAAGGACATTTCTTTTCTTTTTCTCCTGCGAGGTAAAGAAATTCCTTTTCTTGGTATTAGCAGTTTACACTGATGTTCTCGAAAAGGACACATTCCACAGCTGGAGCTGTAAGAATGTTTTTCTCCTACAACGCTTGGACAACAACTGAGTGTTTTGATCTGTGTTAGACTTTCATTCCTGCCCCCCTTTGTGTGAGGGACAACATGGCGGGGTGAAGAGGCATTGGGGACCTGGGAAGAGCCGGGTCCCCCGGAAAGTGTAACAGGTGTCTTAAATTGACCATTTTATTTTTCATCTCTTTGTAAATATCCCTATCTTTGTTTTTTCACCCAGTGCCATTCTTAGTAGTGTGTAGTAATAAATCTGTTTTGCAACTTAAGTTTTGCAGCCTGTCTGACTATCTATCTGGAGCGCATACTTATCTTAACTCCCAGTTATGCCATGTTTATCTCAAAGTCATAAATATTTCGTGTTAATTGGGTTTTCGCTCTCCCTTCTCCCTCTCCGGTGGCGGGGGAAAGGGAGGGATCGTCATGGGCACAGTTCAAACCACAACACTACCCTTCCTCCTTTCTCTTAGATTTTATATCCGAGCAGATCTCATATGGAATGGAGCATCCCTTTGGTCAGTTTGAGTCAACTGTATTGGCTACATATGCTCCCAAAATCTTGTCCACATCCAGCCTGCTGGTAAGGGGGAAATGTTGGACAGACAGCCCTGAAGCTGTTGAGCACTGCCCAGCAATGCAAAAACTTTGGGATCTTATTTGTTCCTTTCTAAGCTGCTAATGCAAAGCACAGCACTGTGAGGATTGCTGTGAGGAATATTATCTCAGACTAAATACCACTGCTTATTCAAAGTTCTCCCTTTTAAACAGTACAATTTTACCTCAAAAAGTCTTAAAACACTACCAAGTTAGGGAAATAACCCCATAATACCTTTTGATCACATTAAGGAATGACTCAAGTTACTACAAAGTCCAAGTTGTCAAATGTGGGTGGATGTCTTTTTGTGCTTGTCACATAGTACAGTGTGCTGGAAAGGATAAATCATTGACAAGTTTGGATTCACAGACACATTTCTCTGGAAAACTGAGGAGCAGAAAAGAGGAAGTATGAAAAAAAAAAATATATAAAAACAGCCCCACCTAGAAAAGATAAGAAATTAGTAACAGAATAGATATACCAACGGCAGAATAAGTAGGAAGCCCATTATGATACCAATTACTTGAATTATTTGGGCTATAATCTTCAGCCTACTCTATCTTGAATGCTGAAGAAAATTTCTGCATATATAGTTAACACAACTATAAATTCAACCAAAGCTGAAGGTAACTCTTTGGTTATTTATTCTCTAACTAAAACAGGGGAAGTTCTGGTCATAACACAGTATCCTGAGCTAGCAGTCACAGATATGCTGCCATTATTAAATAACAGTGATCTAATCAAGTCTGGCCCCATAAACTCACAAATTGCAAACATCTGAACTACTTCCAGAAGCCAGGGAAGTCAAGTGCCAAATTTTGCTTGTTCTTTTCTCTGTTGAGAGTGAGGTGTCCAACACAGCCAAAATATCAGCCTATGGCAAAGACATACCCAGTTTCTTCTGTTAGTCTAGGGAATTACTGTCCAAATTTTTTTTTACATGCAACACTCTTATCAAAAACAATGTTGCGCAGTTATGCACAGCCGCAGGGCACTGAAAGAAATACCCCAATACTGCTGAAGTTAAATTCTCAAGATACCTGACAGGGAATAGTTATTTCTACATTTCTTAGGATTTATCACTCTTACCTTCAGGTAACCCAAAGTTTCCTGTAATTTAATTAAAGTAGTCAAAATTAGGTGTGTCCCATTTTTATATTGACTTTTGTACTATTTCACATTTTTCTATTCCTATTTCCCATTTCTCCTCATGCTGACATGGTATTTGTTTCTTCAAGGCCATTTTCCTGACAGCGGGTATTCAGCCTACAGAATGACAATGCTCAAGGCATTCATGATGTGAGCCATTCGTGATGTGAGCCAGATGCTACAAAACCAAGATGATGCTGTGGATTTTTCCAGGATTCTGTATTCTGTGTAGCAGCCGATCTCTATCTTAATAACCTTCCAGGATTTCTGCTAAGCCTCAAATCCCTTCTCAATAAGGGTGTTTATACAAAACCTCAGCAGTCACTTTAGTGTTTCAGCTTAGAGTGTACAAAACCTTATGTGCAAATCCATTGCAGTTTTTACTGCCATTCACTGACTTTCTTTCCCTGGCACCATTATTGCTAAAAGAAAGTGTCTGAACTCTTTTCTGTTTCCATCTCCCAGACCAAAGCAATCTGTTTCAAACAAAAAAAAACTGGATACCACAGGAGTCACTTAGCAGGAGCAGAATGGTCTGACTTGGATTTCTGCCTGCCTCAAGACATTTAATTTAATTTCACTGTTTGTATTTTTTACCAGACAGAATTGTAAAGAACAGCTCTTCAAAGGGAATGTTATCATGCTAAAATTAAAGAACTCAAAATACATGTTGAAGTTGCTTTTTTTAATGCAGATGAAAGGATTCGTGCTGAATACATGTTATGAGTTGTGTGTGTACCTATCATACATTTAAAGAGAGAAAACAAGATGTTATTCTGGTTTATAGCCTATTTATACACGTGTAAATCTGTTTTATTTTCATAATTTTAGCATTTAATTGTTTCTCTGTCTCTATGCAGCAGTTATTACAGTTCTACTTTTTCATTGAGAGCAGTGACTTATAGTTTAGCTCTCTAGTAATCTTTATCAATAATAAAAGGAGCTTTAAAGAAGATCCTATGCTGTTTTTGGAAAATATCATGCTGAGATAGCACTGTGTATTGACCTATGGTTAAAGTTAGAATTGAAAACTGTGTTGCAGGTTTGCTGATTCATTTCCCTCCACTCCATAAACCTGACAGCTGTATTTGGAGGTTGATGTGAGTTCCCATCAATAATTTGTGGACAACCACATGTCTGACAACTTCCAAATTTTTCATTCTGTGGAACTCAGAATTAGGTAGAGGATTCTAAAAAAAGTCAAACTTCAAGGTAAGTGGTATCTCTTTTCCTAAGTGATTTCAGTATCTTTAAATCATCTTCTTGCTCTGCAGGATTGTGAAATCAGTGTGAAAGCCTATTTCTCATTCTGTGAAATCCTTTTCCCTCTAACCGTGTGTTTTTAACCCAAATGGTTCTTATATCTTTTTATTTTACATTGTTCACCTGTCGCATAAAATTATCATCCATCCTGACTTTACCTGTATCCTTTACGCATTTTATATTCTCATTAAGGCATTACTTCCTACAGTTTGTCCCTTGGGCAGTATCATCACAGGTTATGTTGAGTTTCTAATTTGAAATTGTTTTTGAATTCTTGAAGAAACACAGAAGAGGAAGATATTTTTTACCCACATCTCAGTGTTAAAGGGGATGGTCTATTGCCATGGAAATATTTAGGAAAGGAAGACCTCCTTGCTTTCTGGGTTATCTGCAAATGCAGCAGGCCTGGTGGGCCATAGGCTTCCCCATGTTACTTGGTATATTATCTGTCTGTCTGAGTCCCTGGGAGACCTTCACAGACAATATTTTAGAGTAACTAATTTGACACCAGAAGTCTGGCAAGGTACCAGATGCACAAACAGCATGTCAATGCTGTAAGTCTGGTCACAATAGCAATGCCAGATGCACAAATAGTGTGAGTTTCACTGTAAGTCTGGGAGCATTCAGTAAGCTGTCAGATGCACAAATACTGTGATTTATTGATTGTGGTGACAGAATATGGTTCAGAAATTGCTGTTGATAAGTACCTTGGTATCAGAAAGCATAGGCAATAATATTACCTTGGAATAAAGATGGATTATTTAATCCATTGGGATGTTTTCACTGGTATTATTTTCTTTATTTAGTTCATGTAATTCCATGACTCTCTCTCCCCAAAATATTCTAAAAATGCAACAGTGAAAAACCTGTCAAACAGCAGATGTGAGAACAGGCAACAAGTAGAGGAAACAGAAGGAATACCATGTACCAATACACTTTTTAAAAAAAATGTCCTAAGTATCATGAAATGTTATGTTTACTTAGGTATACTCCAGTATGCTAAGAGATCAGTATTTTTCAGAGTGCTTTAAAATGTTTAGAATCTCCTACATAGCATACAATGATTTAAATAATTTAATTAATAATCATCTCTGCTGTGTATTATTAATTAATTTGCTAAGTTTTAATAGATCAAAATAAGAAAAAAAAACAGCAACCTTCTAATTATAGGATATAAAAAAAGGGTAAAACATTAAAACATGTACAACCAGCATTTATGTGTCTGTAAGGTAGGCGCTGTATGTTACACGGCTATGAAATCTCTTATTATTGGTGCTGACTAGGTAGTCCATACAGCCAATAGTATCTGGAAAATGGCTTATGTCTTCTAAAAATAGACTTAAAGGGCTCAATTAATTTGACAGAGGTGAATCTCTGGTCACACTTCAGAAAGAAGCTAGGTATGTGGCAACTTGATAAAATCTGAGGCAACCTAGTAAAAGAAATATATTCATATGGAAAATGTGAAAGGGACTTGACTTTCAAAATGCTGTCAGTTTTAGCTCTTTAACATGGTCATGATACAGAAGGGGATCCTAAAGGTCTTTAATGTGCTACTTTGGGAACTTAGATACCTCCCAGAATCTCAGGACATTAACTTTGGAGTAACCAGTTGTTGAAAGTAAGCACCTAAATATGAAAGTGAGGTATTTCAATGTCACCTAATTTTTTCAATCTTCTGTGGATCAAAATTTTCAATTCTAATCTGAGCTCAGAAAAACTGAACCTATCAAACCGATCGATGAAAGATGTGGCAGAAAAGTAACAAAAGCTATTTTATAGATTAGATGAAGCAATAAAAGAGTAATTGAACAAGGTGAAAAATAGCATCACTGCTGTAGAATATAATATGCACCATGTCAAAATAGAAATTGTGCTGGTTTTTTAATGATTCTTTGAGCAGAGAAAGAGAAAAATAGTTATCTTCCTTGAAAAAAAACCAATGGATTTTATTTGACTGATGACTAAATGCCGTTGCCAATATTTGCTTAAAATTTTAGCAATAATTTACCCATGTAATTGTTTTAATGAAATTTACTTCTGATCTGACTTATGGTATATAAATCAGAAACAGTAAATACACTAGAATTCAATATAAATAAGAAAACTGAATCAATTGGAATCAGAATTCCTGTCAAATGTATTTTATATTGTTTTACTTTCCTCCTCTGTATATTCTTTAGTATCAACTTAAGATCATAGATATTTAAGTCAAAATGGGCACACATAAAATCTGTTGGATAGCAACTAAAATACACTTTATTTTTTAAAAACATTGCCTCAAGTGCCTGTTAACATGATATAGTGCATTAAATCATTCCAAACACTACAGACTACTATTTATGCTGAATAATATAGTGCTTAAATCCCAAGAAAAATTGTTACTCACTGTGCAGGTGCAATAATATTTTTTTACTGCTGTGAGAAGCTTATAAACAAAATAGATGAGGGAAAAGAGAGGACAACCCGACAGAGCTGGAAAACAGAAAACATTATGTTATTTTTCTGGGTTATTTTTGCCTTCTAGTCTTAATTAAAAAGAAAACAACCATGTGTCAGAAAAAAAAAAGCAAACAAAAATGCTAGTGACAGTAAATAGGAAGTGACTCTAGGAAGAGAAAAATGAGTCATAAAAAAAAGGGAACAAAACGATAAATTTTAAATTATTAAAGAACAAAGTAAAAGAACACATTAATGTGGTAATGAAACAAGAAAGCATTTTCTGCAATTTCAGAAATGAATCATAGAATATCTCAGTTAAATAGTGATTTCATTCATTTGGTTGGCTTATATTAATTGTTAAAACTGCCATTTTTTTAATCAGTATTTACCTTCACATACATAAGTTTATATTTACAACACAGGTGTCTGCACCTTCATATCATGGTGTTATTCAGTTGTGTAATCACATATGTCTGGTGCCATTTCACATGCTTAGGGTTGTCTGAGACTTCAAAATGTGGCAGAAAGGTTGCAGACATCATAGGTTAAGTTCCTGATTTTTCATATTTTTCTGTGTGTTTTTTTCAGTGTGAACTTCATCAGAGATGCCATGGAATTGTAGAATCATAGGATAATGGAATCATAAAATTTTAGAATGATTTAGGTTGGAAGAGATCTTTAAAGATATCTAGTTCCAACCCCAGTGCCATGGCCAGGGACATCTTTCATTAGATCACAGTACTCAAAGTCCCATCAAACCTATCCTTGAGCACTTCCAGTGATGAATCAACCACAACTTTTCTGTTCCAGTATCTCACCTCACTCATTGTGAAACATTTCCTCCTTATGTCCAATCTAAACCTACTCTCTTTAGGTTTCAAACTCTTTCCCCTTTTCTGAGAACTCCAGCCTTTGCACAGGCTCTCTCCAACTTCCTTAAAAAACCCATTTACACATTAAAAGGCCACAGTAAGGTCTCCCTGGAACCTTCTCTTCTCCAGACTAAACATCCCAACTCTCTCAGCCTTACATCACAGGAGAGCTGTTCCAGCTCTATGATAATTTTCATAATCCCCTTCTGGATCTACTTTAACCGGTTTTTCTTTTGCTGGGGAGCTCTAGAGCTGGATGAAATACTACAGTTGCAATCTCACAAGAGCGAAGTGAGAAAAGGATAATCACAGCTGGAGATTGTCCACATGCTTGCGCAGGATGTACTTGCTCTTGCTGAACTTTGTGGGATTTTTGTGGTCTCTGTCCTCAAGGTTGCCAAGACCCTTTCACTTGATGTCCCTTCCCTCGAGCAAACCAACTGCACTGATCAGCTTGGTGACATCAGCCAGCTTGCTGAGGGTGTGCCCAATCCCCCTGTGTCATTCCAATAAGTGGGCTGAATGCATTGGAGTCATTCAATCATTTTGACTATGCCTCTATTATCAGGATACAAAACCTTAGCTTAGATTCGTTAGTTCATCCGTAATCTTTTATAAGTAGTGAAGACTTGAAGTAGATGTAGATTGTTGGGTTTTAGTTGTGTTTTTTTAAGTTGCTAAGAATATGATGTCAGTGATGTGAAGAAGTAGTGAAGAATATTTAACCATTATTTAATCAAAACCCACTGAACCCACTGTTCAGTCTTTCTGATTGTTCAGAACTCAGCAAAATTTTAGTATTAATCTGAATTAAGTGTCTTCTGTCTATCAGTCATGTAATCTGTAATCATGTAATACTTTATATTATATTCTAGTCAATAACTGATTTAATCCAGAAATAACTGGTCTTTTTGATTGTTTTTGTGTTTTAACATCAGCCTCCATTAATCTGCTGATTAGCTATTGTGGGCTTAATTTTTTGAGTAACACGATAAAACACTGAGATGTATGTCTAGTTATTCACATGAATTTAATGGTGAAAGACTTGCATATTTTAATTTATATTCTTAGTAAGGACTATTTAGTTCAAAAAGTAAAGAACTTCTAAAAGAAGGATTTAATATGTAAAGAAATCTAACCCTAAAGCATTCGTCTTTTTATTTAGAAAAAAAAAAAAAAAGCCCCAAATGAAACAAAAAAAAACAAAAAACATTTAAAAAACAGGTTGGAAACACAACCCTTGTCATTAACGATGGCTTTGTTAATTACTAATATGTAATTAGCCTGGTTGTACTGTGCTGTAATTAGTATAATGATCCGCATTACTAAACTTGCCAAACAAACTCCCTCTTCATCATCTGTTGCCTCTAACAATTTCCTAAAAGTTTGTGTGGCATATTAGTAGGTACATTTTTAATAGCTGAAACCAGTTTTTCATACTTTTCTATGTTACTGAATAATATTTTACATGAAGACTATTCAATACCAGATAGAAAAATAGAACGATTAAAAATGTTTTAACAATTTGTATAGTGTCTGTTTTACAAAGAAATATAATTGAGTAATGCTTTTCTGCTTTTTAGAAGTCTGCTGACATTGAGGTTAATGGGATTTCTAGGCTAAGACCAGAAGAAAATGGGTATACAAAGATTGCAGGATAGCACTGAATTGCTCTCCATTTCAAAAGCTTTTCATTGCGGTACATAAATCTGGTGATGCATCAACAAAAATTACTGCTCATAGAGCTTAATACTGAAACAATTCAATATCAGGCATTGCATTCCCATACAAAACTTTATTGATGAAATCTGAATGGACTTTGCATGTGTTTAAAAGCTCAGAAATTACAATAAAATTCATAAAAAGGGGGTTGATTTTGTTTTGAACTGAATTGTTTTCTTTCATGCAGTCAGCAACACAGAAAGAATCTGCACAACCTTTAGAATCATATAATCACAGGTTTGAAAAGACCTCTAAGATCATGAAGTCCGGCTGTAAACCTGAAGTTGACAAGTCTACCAACAAACTGTGTTCCTAAGTACCACATCTCCACCTCTTTTAGTTACAAGGATGGTGACTCAACCACTTCCATGAGCAGCCACTGCCTTCCCCAGAGGTCAGACTGACAGGCCTGTTCCCTAGATCCTCTTTCCAGAACTTACTGAAGATAAGTGCCACATTTGCTAACCCCCAGACCACCAGGATCTCTCTGGTTAACCAGGAGTGCTGGTAAATGATGGAAAGTGGCTCAGTGAACTCTTCCATCAGCTCCATCAACAACTTTGGGCAGATTCTGTCTGGTCCCATGAGCTTGTGTGTGTCTATAAGGTGTAGCAGGTCACTGACCATTTGCCCTTGGATTATGGGGGTTTCCTTCTGCTCCCCATTCCTGTCATCCAGTTCAGGGGGTTGGGTAACCCAGGAACAGGATCTTACTACTAAGAAGAAATTAAGTATCTCTGCCTTTTCCCCATCTTTTGTCACTATGCTTCTCACAGTATCCAAAAAAGAATGAAGACTCTCCTTAACCTCCTTTTGTTGTTAATATAGTTGGTGAAAACAATTTTATTGTCTTTTATGGCAGTACTCACATTGAGATCTAGTTGAGCTTTGTCTCTTCTAATTATGTGCAGGCATAACCTCACCTTATAGCATGCCTCCTGAGTGGTGTCCCTCTTCTTCCAAAGTTCATAAAATCTTCTTTATTGCTGAGCTCGAAACAAATTTGCTCAGACTGGTTTTTCCCACTGGTTCATATTTTGGCACATAGGGACAGTCTGCTGCTGCTGTACTTAAGATGATTTTTATTCTGGTTCTTAGATTTAGGAATAATGTGTATTTTTATGTTTGTTTTTTTTTTTTTCTTTTTTTTAGAAGGTTTTTGTTGAGCATATAATTTTACTAGGAGATAAGGACACAGGAGAATACAGAAATTATACTGCCTTCTGGTGTAGCTTGTTCTTCCCCTTTCCTCAGTTATCTATCTTGACAGCAAGAAATCTGATGTTAACTGGGTTTTTTTTGTTTGTTTTTTTTGTTTTTTTTTTTTTTTATTTTTTTTAATAGTATTGCTCTCATATTTAAATTCTTTACTGTAAGTGCAATCTGTACCTTCACTGAGGAGATGAAAAGCAAGATTATTTCTCTATGAATAATACTCTAGACACCCTCTATATCTGCAGATTAGTAGTAAATTGAGGAAACATTTTTATCCTTAAGGCACAATGAAAGAGCAATGGAAATGATGAAATATCTTTGAGTAGTGCCATTTAGGATGATGTAAGAGACACAGCACGAGCTTAGGGCTGGAGAGTTAGATACAGGACACTGTAGGAGTGTGGGACACTGAAATTTTTCTGGAACAGCAGCTCAGGGCCAGATAGAATACCACAGTGTAGCTTGACTGTCCCTTTACACTCAGTCTCCTGAATTCCCTTCCTAGGCTGTTTGTGTGTGGTTTTTTTTGAACATCGAGAGTCAAAGGTGACTTGAAACAATTATGGGTATGTTATATTTCTGCTTCCCAGCTTGTGAGCCTTTGGTAGCAGCTAGCTATAAACAGGTATAAATAAGTTCTTAATGCTCCAATTGGCAACAGCTGACCCTTCAGATGGTTGTATAATATTATTTGCTTTCAAATAATGTCCATTGGGCTATGGTTTGAAAGGGAGGTTTACCATGGCCTGATAGCAGCTTGTAATTTATGAATTTCTCTGAACAGGATTTACAAGAAAATTGGATATCATTATGAAGCAGCTGTTTTTACCAGGTCTGACCTAGGTCAGAGTGGCTTCAGAGTGTTAATGATTATGTTTGCCTGTCTCAAGTAAATTGCTTGTGAATGACTTTGTGAGGCACAATTGCTTTAAAACAGACACTGTTGATAGCATGGTGCAAGCTGTTAGCATGTTCACTGAGCACAAATCATACAAGGTGTTTAATATAATTCCTGACTGAACACAAAGTAGCAAATAATAAGAATGAAGCTATGAAACACAAAGATCTTTCTTTTTTGCCTGCATTTTTTAGTGAAAAAATATTATCCATTTTTATAAGATTGCCTTTGAGTATTAGGCTACTTTATAGTCCAATGTCTAAACAAAAAATTAATATATCATTACCTCTTCTGATGCAGCAGTGAAAAGAAATATAATGAGGGTATTTTTCTTTATGTCAAAGCTTTCATTTCTGACAAGTGTAATATTTTCCAATATGTAATTTCTATCAGAGAACAATTTTAAGTATAAAAACTCTGTATTTATACAAAACAATTGGGGTTATTTTGGTTTTCATTTATTCATGTTAGGTTTAACATGAATAATTATTTCTGTTCTATTTCTTCCAAAATTACATCTAAAATCCTTCTCAATATTTCATTTGTGCATAACCAGAGAGATAGACACAGTTCTTGCAAGCCTCTAGAATTTACAGTGTTCTAATTTTCTAGTCACTGTTGCTCTTATCAGAGGGGTGGAACTTGAGATCACCAGGGAATCTCAGAACAGACAATGGATTTCCATGGGAATCCACTGTTTTGTAGCATTATCATTTCTTCAATTATTTCTTTCATGTATTTCTCGCTGAATGCTTCCTTGAATTAACATTTGGAAACCAAAATGCCAGCAGAATAGTATGAAAAATCTGTATATTACATATTTTGTACTCATACTACCACTTCGGCAAAACCTCAAATTTCAACTAAAAATTTTTCAGCATTTACTCTAGGCCAGCATTTATATTAAACTGAAACAAAACTGTTGTTTTAATTTAATCTGTTCTCTATTATCTAGTCAGAGTAATGCAGGTTTATGTTGTGTAATAACTGATGAACTTTTTTGCCAGGAAAATTTATGGAATACTCTGTTTTCAATACTGGGCCAGAGTCTGATGTGCCTGATATTATTAGCATGCTTTCCAACAAATCCTGCTGAAACCTTCAGCCACAAACAAAATGAGATGTTCCTTATCCCAAATAATAGGCTCCAAATTCTACTTATTTCATTTTTGTTCCTGAAAATCAAAATAGGTTGCAATAAGTGGATGAATGGTTTTACTTTCTTCAACCTTTGCCTCATAAAAGTAAGCCTAAACTGTATTATGTGAAAAATTGCTTGGGCTGACCTAACTACTCTTGTTGTTAGTTCAACAAGTGGGCAAAGATTCTCATAGAGAATCTAAGGGCTTGAACCAAATCTATTCAAAAAACAAGTTTTCATCAAGCTGCAGAAAGATTGTAGTTGAGGCATTGTCTAAAGGATTTACAGTAAATTCATGTCCAACTAAACATTACTGTCTAAATTGATAATTGCTACTCTTTTTATCATGTATTCTTTCCTTCACTTACCCTTCCCTCAATCATATTTATGCATGATTATGACTTTTCTCTCAAGGCATGTGGGTATCTCATTACTAGTATTGTCATTTCTGAATAACTACTCAGAATAATAGTTTCAAACACCTTCTTTGATAATTAATATCCTCTTCACAATATATACCATAAGACTCAAAAGGAAAAGCATGCAGCAATAAGAGGCACATGCAAACTCTCATATTTATGTCCGACAAAGTGGTTTTCTTCATCTGTGTTTTCAAGAGCTGTCAGGAGGCTTCATACTGAATGGCTACCTCTGTTCTTTGGGAAGGGTCTCCTTCACTCTTCATTAATGAAGTTTTCAAGCCCAAAGCTTGTTTAGAGCCAAAGCAATTATTCTGTCATGGGGGAATAGAAAATGGTTTAATTTTATTTTTATCCTTTTTTTTTTTTTTTTTTTTTTGTCTTATTTCCTAGCAGTTGTTTCAAAGAAGTGCATTTTGGCAAGTATTATCCTTCTATCTTTGCTTCAGTAGGAGGGCAGTACAGAGTTTAAAAGCTAAGTGAATGTAACAGTTTTCAAAATGGAAGGCAAATAAATGTGAGCAACAGCTTGCAAAGATATAGAGCAAAGACAATAAAAAGAATATTCTTCTTTGTCTCTATTTCTGTGATTTTCTAAAGAACATTTGGGCAGCATAAAGCCTCCTTTATCTCATGAGGAGATCGTGCATTAACATCACAAATACACTTTGATAATATTTTTCTTTTATTATTCAAAATTATAGTGTTTCCATTTATTTAGTCTAAAATCACACATCATCACTGAGATGTTTTCATTTTTTTTTTTTTTGAGCGATTGCACTTTTTAAACACTCTGTGTTTTTATATTTTCCATGTTATTTCCATACTACTTAAAAAGAATGATTCATAATCTATTTTCTAAAATATGAGGAATAAAATAATATAATGCCACAGAAGAGTTATTTACACATACAAACTTTGCCACTATTGTTAATTGAAATATAAAAAAAAACAAAAAAAAAAAAACAAAAAAAAAAACCAAAAAAAAAACATTGTTAGTCTTTATTGAGAAAATATTTTCCGCATAAAAGATAGAAACACCCACTTGAAATAAGCCTCCTTGCAGGAAAATACAGAGCCCTCCATCTCATGATCAATGACAGCCAAGGCAGAGTCACTGATCTGTCCCATCTCTCATTCACAGGTCTGTTCTGAAGGCACAGTGTCAATAAGTCTTGTCCAAAGTTTAATAATCACACTCTTGTCCAGTGCCTGTCTTTTTCTGTTTGTACTTGACTGCGAGTTGATAGAAATATAAGAAAAGGTGCTATTGATGAAGGTGTAGTCCAAATAACTCATGCCAAGTCAGTCCCTCACTTTTCCTTTATTTTTTTGTTTGTTCAAGTGTGATTTTAGAATACCTCCAACCTAGAGTTTGGCTGGTCGGTTGATTTCAGAGAAACTTGACTGAGTTAAAAGCATTATATTTAAATAAGCAATGTTTGATTGTTTGGACTTTCTTAAACTATAACATTTCCATATCATCCATAAAATCATGTGCAATATTCAGTAACTATGGATAAAATAAATTTGCAGTTTTGACAACTCTCAAAAAGATAGTCTTTGTTGTATTTTATCTAAGTCAGGGATTTTCCTTTGAGAAAAGTAATGCAAGGGATAGTTTTTCTAAAGACAATATTTCAAGTTACTTAAATAATTTTGTATCAGTTAAATTCACAAGGAAGAAGGTGCTCTTAATGATGAAAAGTAGATAGACAGCTTTTAAATTGGTATTTGAACAAGACATTTATTATTAATGAACATATACATTATTTTGTGCATGCTTTGCTTTAAACTAAAAAATAAACTAAACTCAATGTGAGTAGTACAAAAAAAATTAGTGTAATAATGTATACAAAATCATCACCTTAGATACACAGTACAAGTCTAAACATTTTATTGCTCAATTAAACAAATTTGTAATTAACCTGAAGTTGATTTTGGTCACAAAAAATGAATGTCATCATTTCTTAAGGAAAAAACCCAACAAAACTTAATATTGCTTAGATATTCAAAGTATTAATGAGATCTTATGAAAGAATTGAAAGTATTAAAATGTTTTTAGTCTTTCTGATTTTTTTTAAATACATGTATATATTATGAACATTCAATATCCCACAATGTTTCATTGTACTTTGCTAAAGGTAGGATATTTGATAGACATCACACAATTGGTGCTGTCACATAACTGCAGAGAATCTGGATCTAAAAGTACAAAGCATTTAGTTGTGGGTTTGATTTTTTGTTCATTTTGGTTTTGCTTTTTAACTAACTGTCAATAATTTAGTCTTTTACTGGGTCAGGGACAATTAAGAGACATGTTCTATAAACTTTCATTTTATAAATGCAAGATTGTCATGAAAAAAGAGTACTCAATGTCTTTTTGATCAAGAGGCAGCTTTTTGCGTACCGAGCCAAATTGTCCATCTGCTTGTACCTTGAATTAATTCAGAATCCTTTGTTTATGAAAGCACAAGCTGTTACTATTGGATGTGTGGCATCGTTACACACTTTTCTTTTTAACTTCACTGAGGATTCAAGCAGGAAAAAAGGTTAAAAGGGCTTAAATGGCTAAATTTCTTCATTATTAACGCCATGATATTTATCAACACAGATCTCTATAAACTGCAAATGTAGATAGGTAAATGATACTGGACAATATAAATCATTCCTGTGGTTTATATTTTACCTCCCATGGGAATATAATAGATAAAAATTGAAAGGCATTAGTGGTGAAGCAATAGATTCCTTCTTCTATTTCCATTGTATACATTAATATTCCACTTTTTACAGTATTATTTTAAATGCAATTTGATAAATGTCATACAAACAGGAATTGCCTCTTGTATATATATCAAAACCTTGTTTGGATTTTCAGAGGGGGAATATTTACCTGGGGATCCCTGGGATACACCAATCTTAAGTTTCTCTTTCTACCATCATCCTCTCAGCAATGGCACTTAAGCCTCAGTGCACCTCCCCATAGATTTTAATACTTCATAAATATTAACATATATCCGGACCTTTTAATCAGAATGCTTTCATGAAGATTACAAAATCTATTATTCGATTATTTGGTTAAGAAAGAAGGTCAACTAAATACAGTGGCAGAGTTTCAAAAGTGATGAAGATATTTTGCTTTTTAATTTCTTAGCTCCAGAAATACTAAAGTGCCTGTTGAAGATTTAATTCAAGCTTAGCATCAGACTGTGTGATATTTTTGGTGTAGGCACTGCATATTTGTCACAACTACCTTTTACTAAGTCCCAATTCAATGTCAGTTTTTGCAGCTGCCTCCACCTTGTTTGTCATATGATTCATTCTCAATCAGCCCAGGGGGGTATGAAAAACAAGAGACAGAGAGCCTTTAGGAGCAATATTAATCTTGATTTGTTTGTGCTATGTCTCTTGATAAAATCCTGATCATTACAAAATCCTGCTGCATTTGGGATCCAGAGAGCAATTAGTGGTTTCAGCCTGATGTCAGTACTCTGTAACAAAACAGGAGCTACTACACTCCAGAATGTCTTGTGAAAGGTACTGGCAATGGATTAAGCAGAAAGAAAGTCTTGACAAGACTAAAATAAGGAGCTTCAGTTCTGACATTGCCCTCACAAACACCAGAGAGGGAACAGATTACAAGTCACAAGAAACATCACTCAGTTTTGAAAGGGAACTGTAGAAAAAAAGTCTTTAAGAGTAAGGAAAAAACAGAGGTAGAGTTTATTAGACTGACCTTTAGTTCAATAAAAGTCTAGAGTGGATGTTTATCCATCTTGGGCCATCAGAGAACGCAGGTGAGTTCTCCCAAATTGTGCCTCTTCTCATCTACAAGTGCATATTCTGTCCTGTTTATTTTGGCTATCTCCCTCAAGGAGCAATCATTTGCCCGTGGAATAGTTCCTCCCATTGTTTGCACATGGAGCTTAGATCAGTAGCTCAGTCTAAACACTTGTGGCCAAAATTTGGCAAAATCAAGAAATTTTAGGGTAAAAACTAGGGAATAGGATAAAACAGTTCTTTATTTTTAACATTCCTTACTTTTTTGTTCCCTTCCCTTGTTTATTTGTTTTATTTTAATCAGAAACAAATAGTGTAAGGGCAATCAAATATTAAAACTGGGATAAACCAAATTAATTCTTTTCTATGTAGCTGAAAATATTTGTTGAAAGGTGGGATTATAATTTTTTATGTCTTATATTTTTTAAAACTGTGGTGATTTACAATTTTTTTTAATTTTATCTTTAGCTGAAATTTCATTTTATAGTAAATATATTTACACATTGCACCATATTTAAAAAAAAAAAAAAAACGTTTTCTGTATTCATTTGGACCTCTTTCCGTTTGCTGACAATCACAGTTTACCTGTTCAAGGTGTGGGTTTGCCAACTGTGCATTACATGAATGGGGATACATTGCTGTGCATACAAGACATCCGAAGAATCACAGAACACAGAATCATAGAATCATAGAATCATAGAATGGCTTGGGTTGAAATGGACCTTAAAGGTTTCTTGTCATGGCCAGGGTCACCTTCCAGCATACCAGACTGCTCAAAGCCCCATCCATCCTGACCCTGAACACTTCCAGGCATTTGGCAGTCACAACTTCTCTGGGCAATCTGTTCCACTGTGCCCATGCCCACCCCTTCCAATAAATTTCTTCCTCCTATGTAACTTAAATCTGCTCTCCTTCACCTTAAAATCATTACCCCTGTTTTATGTGGTGGATGCTGGTGACAATAGCTGACTGCAAAAATGTATTCAAATCAATATACTAATTCAAAGCAACATCTAGCAAGCTGCAATCCCTAACCAAAGCTAACTCGAGGTAATCATTCAGCATGCACAGAGTGCAGTTCTTGACCAATTGGTGTCCCCAGAGGGGAGAACTCAGGTTCAGCTCATTGAATCATCCCAGAATTTACTCTGAAGTCTTCTTTGGCTTTTCCCCATTCTTAACTCACTTTTATACTAATTTTTATATTCAGGTGGAGCTTAAGTGTGTTTATTCACACATCTTACTCAGTGAGGGGGTGTTCATACCTTGGGGGTAGATATCCTAGTACAGTACCTAAGACAGCCTTGGTGTGGGGACATGCCAGTCCATGGAGAGTTATTTACTGCAGCTGATTTTGACAGGGCCTGGCCCTGGATGTACTCCTGAGATTGCACTGCATGTGGAAGATTGGCTATGCTGACCACATTTCATCCATGGAAGAACTATATCTTCCCCTATAATTTCTGTGCTGTGCCCAGGAGCACAAGAAGATGAAGTTTGAACTTGTCCACATGAACTTTATGCACACTTTTTTGATTTTGTTATTTTTTTTTTGAGTCAAATGTATATTGTAATGTAATATAAAACATTCAGAATGCCCTTAGTCTACGCCTATAACATTTGGGGTTATGTGTCCTTAAATCTTCTTGGAAACAGATTCTATGATATCTTGCTATATATATATATTTATCTAGCTCTTTAAATTGATCAGACTGGCCCAAGAAAGGCGGTCCACATATCTCATAGAGCTGTTCTGCCTGTAAGGATTAGTGAAGCATGCAGTTTCTTTTATTTTGCCTGGAGAATATTTCAAACTTTTGTCTAATCAAATGCTGTGTGCACACATTTTGAAGCGTAGACAAAATTGAGCTCATTGACCTCATTTCAAGTACATTAAGATACAGCAGTGATGACCAAGGAAGTTTTTAGCTGCGCTGGTTTGGAGATTGCTGTTCAGACGTGTAAATATCAATTGCAGAACACGAAATCAAGTTTTTAATTTTTTTTTTTTTTTTCTGTTAAGGTAACCAGTGCAAGCCAAGGCACAAAAAAAATATTGCATTAGCTTTGTGAAGAAAGAAATTTTTAAATTGTGAAATGTTAGACTGAAATACTGTCTCCAGCATTCAGCCTTTAACAGAGACAGCTATGACTTATGTGTAAGTGTTATGGTAATGAGGATGGTAATAGATGCATTAGAAAGGCAAGAAATTACAATTTAATGGGTTTTTTACTACCCTTTTACTACATTTTAATGGAAAAATTTTATTTGTGAAAACAGAATAAAATTAAATATGTTTCTGAAATACTTTCAATAATTTAAACTTGCATTTAGTGTATGAATTTAAAACACATTTAGGGAAAAATGCAATTACCACCATAAGAATCTAGAAATTACTTGCCTGTCTTTTATAGTGAAATAAAGAATTTTCTGTTAGTATCCAAAATGTACTATAAAATGCATTTTTTGAGCAGAAAACTTCCAACTACAGATTCTACCCTTCACTAAACCGTGGATTAATCTGACCAGATTAACATACCTACAGTAGACGTTCTTATATTTGGACTTGTCATCTAAGTAACTTAAGCCAGCTTTAGCACAGATAATTCTGAATTGCATTAATGTAAATTCTGAATGTTCATTTGAGACACCTATAGTGCTCTTGGTCTGTGAACTCACTAAAGCAGTGTGCTGAAAATGACTCAATGTAATTAAAGAGAACATTTTAGTTCACATATTCATCTGGCCTTCTTTGGATGTTGTCATATTCAAGTGCTGGATTGTGCTGCTTAAATAGCAAAGGATTTTGTGGGTATTTTCTTGTTATAGTGATTTTGTCTCTACTCATGTATTATTTTTTTTTTTTCTATTTATAAGACAGTCTGAATTGGAGGTGTTCCTTCAGGAAACAAACAATCCTAGGAGTTGACCACCTCCCTTTGAACTGAATAAATGAGCAAAAGTAGGCAAGGTAAATAGTAATAGATTAGGATAATAGCATGTATTACAATGGAAAATTTTATTATATCATCCCTTTGCTCTTCACACTTAAATGAAAGAGAGAATTGTTAAGAACATCAGTGTATCAACACATTTTAGAAATTTACAAGTACAAAGAAGTACTACCAAATATAATTGAAAAATAGAGTTTCTTTGCATATAATTGCATATTAAATATATATAACTTTAAAATGTTAAATAAATAATTATAATAAATATTTGATAAGTATTTGTATAATTATTAAATGGTAATACATTGTTATATTAAAGGTTAAATAAAAACGATTGGACATATTATATATGTTACAGATTATTTATAACTATAGATAATGCATACTATTTATAAATTAAATTATGTGAAAGGAGATTGCCTGGGGATGCACTACTTTATATTGGCTTTATTTTGCGGTTTCTTTTTTTTCTGTATTAAACTATCTTTTTTTCAACCCATGACTTTTCTCACTTTTACTCTTTCACCCTTCTGATTCCTCCATTCATGGGGTTGGGAGCGAGCGAGCAGCTGTGTGGTGCTTAGCTGATGACCAGGGTTAAACCACACCACCAATAAATCCTCAAAACACTTTCCAGTAAAAGCATTATCAGAAAGAAATTACTAAGTAAGTTTTGGACAGTAAAAAGCAGAAAACTCTTTTTCCTTTAGGGGAAAAAATTAAATAATGAGCACATGAATTGCCCATCACCCTATGTATTATCTTAATGTTTCCACAATACACATTGTTTGTGGAGTTGCATATCTGAAGTTGCTAAACCTTTTTTAACAATATTATTATTCACTCAAATGCAGCCCAGAATGGTACTGAATATTTGTCATCATCTGACACTTCTTCAGTAACGTATGTGGAACAAGCAAGACTAATCACTACCATCTCTTTCACTGGATGCCATTCCCTATAAACTTCCATCATACATATTAGGAAGTAGAAATACGTTTACCTTGCCTATCTTACTGACATATTTGGGAATTTTTATTCTGGAAGGACAACTTACTTCGCCTAAATGATTAGAGTGGTTTTGATTGAATGATGGAGAAAAAAGCTCTGAAAGCTGAGAAAGAGATTTTTAATGAGTTTGAAATAATTTTGGTTCAGTACATTGTGGATGCTTATGATTAGAAGTGCTTTTTTGATCCTTCAGCTCTTCTCAAGAATTGTCAGTCTTGCAGAATTAATGTTTGCGTTGATGCAGAAAATCAACTACTTTTAACTTTTCCACTGGAAAATTAAAACTAAATATGGTAGCACATTTCTAGACCATTACATGTATTCATTTGCCTATATAACAACTTTTTGCACATGCTAAAGAGCAAACTCCCTTTACATAGTCTATAAGTAAAATGCACATTATAGATACTAATCTCTTTTCAGGCAGATGAAATATCTCCAAATATTTGTCTTCCCCTATGCTTGGTGGAGATTTAATCAGTAGCATTGAAGGAAATTAGAGAGAAATTCTTGTCAGTGGTTTGATCCAGCACAGGTGCCACCCACAGGTCACATGTCAGGATTGCTGTGTGTGGTGGGACCCCTGACCTGCTGCTGTAGCCATACTGGACTCAATGGTGATGGAGAATTATTGCAAAGTACTGGTTTGGTATCATTGTTTTATTAATTTAAATTCATAAAATATGTAGGTTACCTCGAACAAGGCCTTATTAATTCCTTAGCATGGGTTGGTTTTCCATTCTATGCCTAAACTAAGAGATCCACTGTCCCAATATGATGTGACAACATTTGAACTGCAATGTATTTCTGGGCAGAAGGTGATGAAGAACTTCAGAGTTTTGAATAAAGTGTAATCTTTCGGTGCCATGGTTACTTCTGTGAAACATTAATGTCATGTAAGGCTCTCCCTTTTAGTAAGATTCTGCTCACTTTTTAGTTTCTGCATGTTAAAGGTTTCATTTTTTTTAACTATGTGGAAATTTTGACATGTGAATTATCAAAAAGGAAAAAAATAGTCAGCTCATCAGATGTATCCCTAGTATTAATATAGGATTGAATTTAGGACTAGCCCTATTATTTTACAAAATAATCTTCTAGCGTGATTTTGGATTCCACAAAGTGATCTGAAGCATCCTGTGGACCTGGCAGGTGTAACATGGGACTGCAAGGAGACTTGCACAGCTAGAAAGTGACAGCTGAAGTAGAATATTGCAGATTAATATAAATATTGATTGGAAGGGACTTCTGGAAGTCATCAAGTACAACCCTAACCTCAACATACAGCTATTGCAAGACTGAATGAGAGAAAAAAAGCTTCTTTGGGTATTAAAGATTCATTTTAGTATTTTTTCCGCTCTTGTCCAGTTTGACACTGGAGAAACTTAGACACTGTTTGTCACTATTATCTCTTATATTGTGTCTGTCTGGAACATAGATAATTCCTCATGCTGCAGGAAGGAGTCAACAGCCATTGAATCTCATTATTCACAGCACCAGCTCCATTTACAGGACCCCAAACTTCTTTTCCAAGAGAACAGCTGCAGGTACTAGAGCATTTTTCCTACTGCCAACAACTTAAATTTTCTCTTTTCTTGGGAGCTTTTCCTTTCCTATGGTCCTTAAATAGCCTTGGCCATGCTAGCTCATCTACAGGTAGTGGATTACAACCCTTCCCTCTGCAGATTCTCTGTGAAGATCCTTCCAATCTCTTAATTATCAATCTGCATGAAGCAAAACCCATATATGCCTTTCTGCATTTTACCTCATCTGACTTGGGTGAATCGTATTCCAAGATTTTTGGAAGATGCTAAACTAAAATTTCCAGTATAATATTCACATTAAGACTTTTTTTTTTCTCCACAATTTTCAGTGTCTCTTTTTCTATTGAGATTCCCAAATGCAAACTTTTCCTTTTGATCCTGTACCAAAATCATATAACACTTCAGGCAGATTTTTTTTTTTCTCCTAAGAATAAGAATGTATATTGTTAACAATGAAAGCACTATGCTGAGGCCTAGGCTTCAAGTTAAGAATTACAAGAATCTGAAACTCATCTCCCAAGTACTGTAAGTGGGTTCCAAAAGCAATTATAACCCCCAAGATAGTTTTAGTTGTTTTTGTGTTTGTGACAACATCTTGTATCATTGATCAATACCTTCATTTTTCCATTTTTCCTGTTAGCAGCAGATACTGAACAAGTCTTTCTAAGAGCAAGGCAAAGAATTGAAATGACTATTCTGAAAGTTGAAAATATTAACTGGATGCATCAGGAACATCATGTTGATGTAGGTCTCATTAGTTGCAGGACTGCCAGCAATCAAGCAGGTTTGTGAATGCTAGCCAGCAACAGCAGTGAATGCTGCCAGGTACTGTCACAAGTCAAGTTGTATTTTTGTAAGTAGCCTTGGTTCCTAAGCAAGATTTAGGAACTCTTCAGATTGCCATCAAACTACATAAAAAATTATAAAACTTTTTGACTTTGATCTAAATTACTCTGAAACATGAGGGTGGCTTTTTGTGGTTTTAGTTTGGTTTGTTTTTTTGTTTGGTTTTGTTATTGTTACTTGAGGTTTGTTTTTGTGGGTTTTTTTTTTGTTTTTTTTTCAATTTGTGTTCTTTCTTGGGTTTATTATAGTTGTTTTCTGAAAAAGAAAACAGAACTACTCCCTCTATGTTGATCTTATGTCCTATATATACTGTTCTAGATTATCTCTATGACATTTGGATTCTTTCCCCCTTGAGGGGAGAGAGAAGAACACTGTGTATTGCTGTTTTCTGAATGATGTTCCAGTTATGTTCACAGTCATATAAGTCAATGCTAGAGAAATGTCTTCTCAAAAACATTGAGCTCCAGAGTATGATGTCCTAACACAGATAACCAATGCCTTTGGTTGTTTCTAGACAGCTGTTTTTGGGAAATATTAAATCTTGTGTATGTCTTTGCCTAATTAAAAGACATTACAGGTATTTTATTGATAAGGAAGTGGATGAATCCTTCAGAACTATGAATTACTCAATATTTTTGTTCCTCTTGTCACAATGAGTGAAGATTTATGTAGACATGTGACTATCTTGTGCCACTTTTCTACTCTGACAAGGTAGAAAATTACTTTTTCTATATTGAGTTCAGTTTTCATGCTTGATGGATTGGACTTTTCCAGTGGAGGCTATATCTGGTTTTGATCTTCTCAAGGTAAAAGAGTCTGACTCTTTGCCCTTGAGAATGATTATCAGCACAACAAAACCTTTCTATACTAACTAGAAACTGAAGCAGAACTTTTTCAGAAAGAATTCAAACTGTTCATTAGTTGATGCAAAGGTGGGGAAGAGACATAAAAACTTCTCTAATTAGTGAAAAAGAAAGAGTCTGTGCCATGACTGAGCTTTCAGAATAGAGGAATGATACTAAATGAAAATATTTTTCTAAATTATATATTGGATGAGAAATAAAAACAGCATAAAAATACATTCTGAGATCAAAATGAAAGAAATACATACACAATTAAGCCTAATATTGAGGTACTAGAAAAGAAAATTTTCTCTACAAAAAATAATGAAAATATAAATTTGATAAATGTAGGTTGAAAAACAAATGTAAATTACAAGTCAAGCACATTTACAGGTAAATGAAAAAGTGTCTCATTTGTTCACATTCTGAAGCAATTTCCAACTCATCTTGTAAAAGGAAATAACTAGAAGGCCTAGGGAACTACAGATTGGTTAATTTTGCAGTTACACTAATTACTGTTTTCTGTGTTAATAGATGAATGGCAAAGAGGGACGATAGGACACCTTATCATATATTTCCCTTTTGTACCCTCTCCATTACAGTGGTATTTGAATGCAGTCTCTGGTTCATACCTAATCTGTATAAAAGCAGACCATATGCCACTGGTTTCTTTTTCTTTTCTGTCTTGACATTCATTTAAGTCCCTGATGAAAAACTAAGGAAGAAAAATGAGTATCCAAAGAGAAAGAAGTTCAGTAAACTAGCTGACAAAGAAACCCCCAAAATACTATTAAAATCTGCAATGATTGGAAAATCCCCATGAGAAATGAGATATGTTCACCCTTAGAGATAAGTGATAACACTATCAAAGTGCCTTACTGAAATAAATGAATTAGAAAAGGTGTGAATCTCCTCCATGTAAGGTTGCTAATAACAGTGAAAATAAGCAATATTTTTACCTGTGATAACAGTAATCAAAAAGATTAGGAAAATGCAGAAGTTATTTTGTTTGTTTTGATAGAAAATTTGATTCTAAGACCATATAATTACTTTTTATCTCTTTTAAAAGGGAACAAAAAATTGACTGAAACTGATAGCATCAGAATGGTTGACTGGAACACAATGATTCCACAGAGATGCCTTCTTGATGTCCTAGTTGATAGCAGTAAATTTTAGTGCTGTATTATGAACAGAAATGAGATCTCTATGTTGAAGTACAGCATGATTTGTAATCTCCCTGTAGTGCTACTTTAATCTTCCCATTGTTAATTGTGTAATTGCTATCTTTTGAGAAAGCGTTGTGTCTGTACAATCCTAAGCTTCTTCAAAACATTTCCTGCTTCTTACTTTAAGGATACCAATTCTCATTTCTTAAGTTTACCAAGAATTTGGTTTTCTATGTATTAGTAGGATCATATTAAAAGTTTTGTTGCCTAAAATAGCTAACTATTTCAAGTCTATCCTTACTCAGTATGTAAATGTTATTTTGTACCTGATATGTTATGCCATTCCATTCAGGTTTCATTTATTTTCTTAAGATATTTTTAATGAAAATAGTTGCATCAGATAATAATTGTGCTAGAAGGTAAATTTGCCTTACAATTATACTATAATTTTTTATTATTATTTTTAGTGGGAGGTTATATCATCTTCCTTTAGATTGCCATGTTCATTTTCTAATGAAATTATTACTGTGGTGCAATATACATGTGCAGAAAAATCCACTTAATTCGGAACAATTTAAAGTTAAAAATCCTTATACAAGGTCATAGGTAGTTTGAAATTTGTAATTATTAAGAAAGAAAAAAAGAAAAGTAAACTGATTTTCAAACTTGGACTGTTTTTTTCTGTATTTCAAAACATTTTTTTCTTGGTTCAATCAGAACTGATGTCACAGATCTTTATGATACATTTACATTCCTAATGAAAAGCATTTAAAATACAATGAGAAATTCAATAAAAAGAATTGATCTATGCAATCGCAAGTCAAATGCTAGAAAAAAAATGCAAAGATACTTCCTTTCTCACTATGGAATTATTTTTGTTTGGAAATATTGAATATTCTACTTTGGATTTCTCAAGTCAAATCTTTCTTCTACACATGAGAAACTCCCAGACACACGATATCTTCCATGAGTTCTACATCCATAGAAATCCAGAGATTCATATTAATATTTTGTGCAGAGAAAATGCTATTGTACTCCATCAGATAATCAGTTAACCTGACATTTTGATCTAAAGGATAGAATAAATGGTACAATACAATCAGAACCACAAGTCTGGTAAAGTAACATTGATTGCAGACAAATGTAGGTCGGTATTAGACTGAACTAAAGTTGTGTAATTCAGTTCAGAAAAAAAAAAAATGGCTATTTTTCACATTTATCTGGGCAGGAACAAAAATACGATTTTAGTCACCCAAATAGAAAATAATACCAATAATAACAATAATAAAGATTTGTGGCCCTCCTCTGGACTTGCTATAACAGTCTATGTACTCCTGTGCTAGAGACACCAGAGCTGTGCACTACTCCAGGCAGGGTCATAACTCCTATCAGTTCATGCCATCATCTACTTTCATTTGATTAACATGAGAATGTTTCAAACACGCAGAGAACTCTAATGGGTTTTGTGCCATTATAGTTAACTCCAAGTTTATTACAAATTTTGATTAGTCCTAATAGACACATAATTTTAAGCTGAATAAAGATTCACCAGTGGTAATGAAAAGATTTATTTTGAACATTGTGGGAAATCACGTGAACAGCCAGGGATCCACTTGGTTGCCTAAAGGTAATTATCTGGTGCCTTTTAAGATACCATGATGTAATCCAACTAAACACAGCTGAGTGTTGCATCTTTCATTCTCTCTTAGTTGTAACTGGAGATCTCAAATGTTGCACCAGCCAGGCCCTCTGATATCTGTGATTATATCTGAATTTTACCCTTATTACCAAAATTTTCACACCATGGGATTTCTACATTCTAAACCACAGCTTTGACAGGGTTGCTCTACAGTTTTTGATTATTGACTGTGTTCTATCTGGAATACCTAGGGATTTCCATCAGGTAACTGGACCACACTGGGAATAAATCTCAATCTGTCTCAAACCCAAAGGAAGGGGCTGCTGATATCATGCTGTGGTCATCTTCCCACAGCCATACCTTCCTGCAAAGGAGAAATTCAAGTCCAATAATTCATTTTGTGGGGTGTCTCTCTCTAAGATTATATGCACAGGACACAATTTGAGTTTATATTGTTTTATATTTTGAAATTAATACCAATATTTAAAAAAAAAAAATGTTTCCTAATTAAGCTGGAAATGGATCTTAATGAATTGAGGAAAACAAAGAACGGGTTTTACAGAAGACAACACCTTAAATGAGAGATTACATTTGAAATATATGTGCAAGGTAAAAGTGGGGACACAAATTGGGGGCATTAAAAAACTTAGTATATTGATTCAGACTACAACAATGTGGTTTTCAACAATAACGTATCAAAAATTAAAAGAAATTTTGCACACTGAGGATGTAGAGTGTAATCATATGTTAAACAAACAAACATACAAAAGAATCTAGCATCTTGTAAAAAGACAAAATGAAAACCTCCATGTTTAATCTCAGAACAAATCTACACAGAGATATAGTTAAAAAAGAAACAGCAACACCTGAGGTTGATGTGGTTTGGTTTTTCCCTTGCCATGTTTATTCCACCTAAACATTTGCTGAAAAGTTTAACTTGTTCATTGTGTGGAATGGTCTGAATTTTTGCCACTATATTTTCTTTGTGACCAACAAAGAAAAGTTGTTTTGTGATATGAGTTCAGCAGCTCTGCTGGAATACATTAGTGGACTGATATTTCATTTCCTGTTAGCTGACTCAGCATTTCAATTTTTATAGCATATTTGCATTATCATTTATTTTGTCTTTAAATAATGTGTCTCAATGAAACATGCTCAAACAAACTGACAGTATTTTATAGAGATTCATTTTGCAGTCAAACTACAATGCTCTGTGATGAACTCATTCTTCTCTTACTTCCTGCAGTTTGTAGCTAAAAATATACTAAGGCTTTAAATTACTATGAGATTTGGTTAATATCGTCTAATAATATTCAGTCTTCTTGCAGGCAGTTATATGGTTCAGGAGAAGATGGGTGACCAGTCTAGTTCTGATCAGAATCTGTTTTAAAATAATTTAAGAAAAAAAAATCCTCAATTATAAAAATAAGGGGAAATAGAGAAAAAGGAGAAATATGTATCGCTTTTTTTTTTCTCTCTCTCTCTCTCTCAGCCCCAACACCCCCCCAAATGTAGTAATGAATTGGACTCATTAAGCATAAATGGAGACTGTGAATGTATTGTGCAATTTACTCTATTTTCATTCCATTCTTTTGATAGTTTTTCTCAATTTCTTATTAAGGGATAAATAGCCTAACATGAAATCTTAAGCAGCTATTATCTTCCTTTGTCTGGAACATCTGACTGGCCAGTATCAATCGTACTAAATAAACAAACTTGTGACAGCTCTTGGGGAAAATAATGCAGAAGTAATTACTTTTGTTATTTTCCATTTGATTTGGTATTTTGAGTACTTAATTTTTCTAATTAAAAATGCATGGATAGGTTTCAGGGATATAAAACCAACAAATTCCTTCAATATAAAAT
>CM019214.1:25778337-25806919 GCA_009741485.1 Malurus cyaneus samueli
AAATGTTTTGAACTTCCAGGCCATCTTGCACATTAAAGCCTGCATGTGTATATGGGGCTTTCATAGACATTAGTTCAGACTGGTTTTATGGAAAATAAATATATAAATCTTTTTTTCCTAATCTTCATCATCAACAATAACAAAATGCTGTGACATGACAATAGTGATATGCATTTTAATTCTCTAACTCAGATTTTTTTTAGCACAGAGTTGCAATCCTCAGTTTCTTCCTGAATCCTATAAAATGAAAGGTGACAAAATGTTTGCTTCAGAGCTGTAAAAATATCCCAGACAGAATCATGAGTTCTCTAGGGTGAAACATCCATCATTCCATGGATGCTTTTGTGTAATCTTTTCAATTAAATGCTGTCTAAGTATTCTATATACCTCCCAGACTGCAAAGATTTTCTTCTCCTTTGCAGGTAACAAATGTGCTGTGGATGATTAGTCAAAATGACAGTAGAAACTATCTAAGTAGAATTATTTGGGGGTTTTCTCCTTTTTCCTTGTTTATGTTTCCCAATGTTATAAATATCCTGTCAAGAATGACTTACTGCTGCGAAGAATTGCACATTAAATTACTTCTGCTCCACATGCCACTCACACAATAGCAAAACATCAGCAATCATCTTTACTTAGGAGGATTTTTGGCATCTACATTAAGCTAAATTCTTTCTGCAAAAATTAGTTTTTTCAACTATTAATGATTCCATTTTTTTTTATTTGAAGATAAAAAAAAGAACTACTGATATGCTGTTTTAACTTACTAATCTTTTCTTCTCTGTCATAATATATTTTTTAAAAATTCCTGCAAAGTAGTCAGTTACAACTTTAGTGGAACTTTACACATGCCATTTATTTTATTTGCTAGAATTTCAGAATTCATGCCACTTTAATATTCATAATCCTGCCCCCAGAATACTAGTCACACCTCTCCTTGATCATTTTGCAGAGGTGAGGGTCTGTCCATGCAAACATGATAACCACCTTGCACAGGATGTTATCAAGTTTACTTGCAGAGATTTTAATCTGTATTGACAATTCCACTCCTTTAAAGGACCACGAAAGATTAAATAACACTTGTTGATTACTTTTATACTTGATGGAAAAGGATCTAATTTTAGAAATCTATGGAGATGAGATTCAAAGAGCCTTGTCAAGAGCTTTGGAGGTAGTGGGATAGATTTTGAGGGTTAAGTTTTGTTGAGCCAATATCCATCATCACGGTTAGAAAAGTGGGCTCATTGTACCTTCTTGTGCACACTCCTCCTCTCTCCATAGTCACTGTAATGCACACTGAACAGCTGCTAGCCTTGTAACATCTATTACACTTCTGAAGGAAGTTGGAAACACTAAGTGTTTCTTAAACACTTTCTGAGGTGTTGGAAAAGAAGTAATTTCCCTGTTGCTGGTTAGAGGTTGTGTTTCACATATTATGGTTGTATTGCCTTCTGTCAAATTCATGTTATCAGTCAGGGATGCTAAATTTGTACAATTACAGCTTGCTTCATTAGTGATTTTAATATAAATGCATTTAAGATAAAGAGTGGTGATGGCCTGTACCATAGTTGTCATTACAGGTAAAAGGATTAGGGGTTTCCACCTGGTGGATTTGGCTTGTTATATATGTGCCCAATTTGTCTCATTCCAGTGATGATTTCTTCTTAAGAAGGATAAACAGTCCTTCAGTGTTAACTTGATCTTCAGTGAAGATGTGTTGGCTTCATTCCCTCTATCATTCCTGAAAAAGTAAGATAACAGAAATTTCAGCAGGGTTTGACCAGACTGATTCCCCATTAAAAAAAAGGAAAAATCTACCACGCACTAACTCTATGCTTTGTACATTGCCATCAGTAGATTCCCAAGCAAGTGGTTCGTAAGGTTTAGTTAGAGTCACAGTCAAGTTCTGACTTTTGGTAAATTTACTGTAACGGGCTGTCCTGACTGCAATGTTATGTGATATTTCCCTTCCATAAAAGTTGGAACACCTGATTCAGCTTTTGGAAAGAATGGTGAGCCCATACCAATTATTTATTTGGTGAAGAACTCTGGAAAGTCAAGCATCCTACTCAAGGCTTAAGGCTCTTTTTCAATAAGTAATCAGCCCTTTCTCTGATTACATTTTTCTGGGGGTCATACAGGGTTTGGAATACACACTGAATTCCTTCCTGATGTTTCCATTCATGTATCTCCTTATATGAGTAATGCTTTATGTTATTTTGAAGACATAATACCAGCAATATCATGCCTGATTTAAGGAACCCCCTGCTAGGACTGTTAGGACTCCTTAAAAATTCTTGCTAATTTTAGTTGATTTATGCACCTTTTGATTCTTGTTTGTACCTGGTTTGTTATCCTTTGTATGGGCTTTAACCCATCCTCTCTTTAATACTGTTCTTTTTTTTCTGGCTATATTTAAAAAATAATTGACAATCTTGAGATGTCCAAATGGAAGATCTGCTTACCTTCAAATTTAGTGATTCCTCTTGGCAGCACCAACCCAAACAACAGAGGAGCCCACACAGTTCAGTTCCACTCCGGTACAAGCAGAACAATTGTTATCCACTCTCCTTCTTGTGCACTAGCTCCTCCTTCTGTTATTTGTTTGCCCGTGATGATTTTTAATATAATAGCCCTTTAATTACCATTTACAATTTACCCTTTCTGCTGAGGCATCAACAACTCAGATATCTTCTTTTTCATCCCTTTGGTAAGGGAGGTACATCTAAAATTGGTGAGTGTTTAAAAGGTTTTTGGAATGCTAATGGATCTGCATTTATAGTAATTTGTAATTTGAAAACTTTAGAAAGTCCTTCAGTTGAATTCAGTCCTTCTACAATTGCCATTAGGTTGGCTCACTAATTCCTGACTGAAGATTTTTATGGAACTCCTTCTGAGGAAGTTATTCTCTTTAAAATAGATTTCACCAAATTAAATTGCCCACTGATTTATGTAGGCTGCCCTGATATATTTTCTCAGCTTATTTCAGTGCTCAGATTAAAGTCTATTTTCCCACTCAGACTATATCTGTTCTTTCTCTTTAAATGCAGATTAAATAAATAGTAGATGTGTCTTTGGTTCATCAGGGCCAGTTTGAAACTAGTTAGTTAGGGTAGAGTAAGTACCATACACTGAAAAAACACATTCTGCTATAATAGGATTATAGGGGTGAGCAGATCCCAGTGTTTGAAATGTTTTATTTCCCATATTAGGGTTTTGACTGCTTCATCGTGTTCTAAATTCCGGTCCCACTGTGTTTTTCTTTCAAAAAAGTGAATATAGTAGGTGAGCAATGATAGAAAATCCAAGTACATGTGTTTTTCCAATAGACTAAAATTCCATTAACTGCTGCAGTTCTTTCTTTGATTGGGACATCTGTATTCATTCTATTTTTCTTAAAGCATCTAGAAGAGATGCCTGGTCTCCACCAAATACCCCAACATTTCACTCCTTTACTTGACATATTTTAAGTGGAATTTCAACTTCTGTTTCATTTAATACTTCCTATACTGCTGCTACTACTTATTATACCTTTTTGTGGGAATACTCTCCATTTATAATATCATCTATATTTTGGTAGTTTCACATCTGGGGTCAGTGAGACCATCTGTGAAAATTCAGCAAGTGTAGCATGAGCAATCATGGATGAATGTTTGCACCTCTGAGAGAGCCTGTTCAAGGTATATTGGATTTCTCACTGTGTAATGGCAAACTGCACTTTATCCTGTTCAAGTACTCATGAAAAATATGTCCTTAACATCTAGAGCAGGCATCCAAGCATGAGCAGTTCCCTGTATCAGTGTCCCTGTCTCAGCAATGTTTGGAACTGCAGCAGTTAAAGGTGCATTAGGCTTTAAATGTTGGCAATCAGCTGTAAAATGCCACTGCCCAGTTGGCTTTTTACTGGTCTTATTGGTAAATTATAAGATGAATGAGTCCTTTTAATGATGAATCTTTGTTTTTTTTCTGCAATCTGTCAACAATTTGTCAGTTGCTGTAAGTGCTGCTGTTGGCAGGGGTTATTGTTTTACTTTAGTAACTTTAATAGAATACAATGATATTGATGTCTGTAAGAGATTGATAAAAATTGCCCCCCATTCTTTCACGTTCTATTTGTATCCCTGGCAACCTAGTGTCTCTCACTCAATAAAGTTCTATTTGGGAGTTTTCTGTTTTTCCCATAAAGTAAATTAAATCCTAAAAGGCTTGTTTGGGCAGCTCACACAAGGACTTCAACCTTAATAAACCATAATTCCTCTGAAAGCCAGACAAAAATTTTTGCTGCGGGATGCTCAGGATCTTTAACAATAGATGATCCAACACATCCCATCCAGTATCCATTACTCACTGCTCCCACACAAATGCACTCCAGGTAGCTACATCCATTGGCAGCACACATCCCTCTTGATGCTCAGGAGCTGTGGTGTTTTGGACATGAGCCTCCCCTATTCCACCTTAGAATTTTGCTACTAAAGTATTGAGCCTGTCTGAATAAGAAGGATTAATCTGGCTGGATTGATGGGGGAGACATAAGAGACCCTCTAAACCTACCCCTCTCATACACAGCCTGAGTACAAACTGCTTTCTGCACAGAAGCTGTGAGATCAGAGAATCCAGTAGTTTTAATAACCAGCAGATCTATTCCTCCTGCCCAGTACACCACCCATGCATTTAAAGAACAATCATGATCTCCAGGAGTTGTGCCAAGACCCCAATAACCTCCTGCTCCTTCCTCACTCCATAAAATCCAGTCTCCCCCAGCCAGAGAGACTCACCACACATATTCCATCTCACATTCTTCCAAATGCCTGGAAAACTTGTAATTTCGCCAGTTTTTAAGGAGAGCACAGAATTGTACACGCTGCCATATGAATTTCCTTCTTGACTCCTTTACCAATTTCAGTTTTGATTAATGGTTGTAAAGGGAAAGCATAAGGGAAAGGGGCAGAGACAATAATAATGTTTTCTTCACCATCATCCAAATGTTCCTAATACCAAGTTTCAGAATCCTCATAATGGGTCAGTTTGTGGATTTGATCAGCCATTCCTAAAAAGGGTAATTGTCTTACAAACAGATGAAATATTTCTTGTAGATGTTTGACAAGTTTTTCTATAGACAATTGGTATTTTAAATGTTCAGTTTTAACTACAAGAGAATCTTTGCAAATTTCCAATTTTTCTATAATTCCTTACTCAAACGCCAATGGGTCTTTTAGCATATTGAGTTTTGACCAAATTGCTGCATTTTTTTTTCTGGAGGTGGAGATTCTTTTGCCTCCTGTGCATGAAAAATATATAATACAGCACAGTTAATTCTTTTCTCCTTTTCAGCTTTTAGTTTCTGTNTCTCCTTTTCAGCTTTTAGTTTCTGTTTTGTTAAACATTGCTCAGTATAGTCTGTGATATTACTTTTCAACTTTTTTTAATGGTCCTTCCAAGAATGTGATACTGCTACTTTTTGTCCTTTGGTTTTTGAAAAGCTTTTCAAAAATAGTGGAGCTTCAGCAAAACTATTTGCAGCTCTACCAACAGATTCTAGCAGTAGCTTTTACTGTACTGAAGTTACATAAATGTTTGTAAAACCTGTATCTTCCATTTAAAGAGTGCCCTGAATTTAAATATTAAAATTTCCTTTGAAATGTTTTGATTGTTTGCAGGAGTTTTCTCTCCTTGTCATTTCACAATCAGATGCAAACATTAATTATACAAATGTGGCTAAAGAACAAGATTTAAACACAGTATGTGTAAGGATGGTTACTTAATAAAGCATTCTTCTTCTGGCATGGGCCTCAGTTCCTAAGACACAATTTGTCCTAAGATGCTCTGGCATCCAGGACTGAAAAATCAAATTAAAAATCAATTAAATAATCTGATATTCAGGACTGCAATATCTAAATTATTGTCCTAAAAGGAGGTTTAGTAAATGAATGAGCTGACATTGACTGTGGTACAAGAGTTAAAACTCCCAGAAGCAGCAAGTAAAAGGATCCTCCTGCTTCTTTTATGATAGAATATTTTTTATTATTTTTTTCCTAAGAAAATGGCCCATGTTTCCCAAGGATCATTTATTTTGATAAGTTCTTGATTTGTAGCTGTTTCCTTTTTTCCTCACTGTTTCCGTTCCTGCTTCCATGCAAGTCTCCACATAAAACAGGAGATGTGCAAAAGACATTGCTCACAACACCCTCGATTTAGGGTTTGGCTTCTTTTTGAGAGAGGACTCAGACCCTGTAGTACCTGATGGTGTCATAAAATACTGTAAATGCCCATTCTCTGTGAGGTGGTTCTCCATCTCTGGACTGTGCACACAGAAATTTCCTTGTGCCCCAAGGAGCTTGCAGTGAAAGGGAAACTGCCTGGAGTCAGGAATGTGCTCAGGTGTTCCCCTGCACCCTTTCCCTCTATCCCTCATGACACTGCATCACAGGGTCACTAACCTTTGTCTGTAATTAAAGGACAGAGATGGTTATATTGTAGGCATTCTGTATTGCACAATGGAATCACTGCAGATAGCAGCACCTTTTAAGTGGCTTTTTAGGCAATAGCATCATCTATCTTATATATTTTGAGCCAAGAGTCTAACATTAATGCCCAAATTAAATACAACTCCACCAGCCCCTGGTGGATGGTCAAAGCTTTCCATTTGACAGGGAAAGATTTGAGGACATTGGTACATACCAGCTCGAATACAAATCCCAAGATGTCCTTTGCATTCCCAATGTATTACCAAAGTTTGGTGTTTTGTTTGGAGCTGTTTAGAGTCTCTTCTAGACAAGTTAAAATCTAAATCAGTTTGAATTGCAGAAGTGGTACAGGCCAAAAAAGCAGTGGAAATTATGATTCAGTTTTATCACCCTAGTTAAAAAATGCACAGACAACTAGGAATTTCTCTCTATAAAGTAAAATAATATAAAGGTGTTTTTACTGCATTTTAGAACTATTCTATTCAAATAAGAAATGATTGAGTAACTAATATTTTAAAATAATTTTTACAGTATTCCACCTTAAAATTATTTTAGTATTTTAACATACACTAAAATGTTACCAAAATTCTCAAGATAAGTGCAACCCATTAACTACTATGAATAATTTAGCAATTTTTTAAACTAATTTAATTTGTTAAAAAGTATAGTCTGAGCTGTGATAATTCAAAAAAAATAAGATTTAAAATTAAAAAGCTTTTGAAATGAGATTCCTATCTGATTTTTAAAAATTAATTCCTATAATCAAATTCTCTTGTCAATGACTGTTTGATTTAAGCAGGCAGAATAACTTCAGTGAGGTATTAACCAAGTTTTCTCAGTATGCTAAAAATAACATGGGTCCTCTTGAAGTCAATTTTTCAACTACTTTACCTGTTATGAAGGTAAAATTACTCCCTTACTTTTCAGATGATAAAATTAAATTAAACTTATTTGAGGAGGAGATTCTCTTTGTTATTATGGAAAATATTATAGAAACATTTTATGCTTTTAAATAGAGTCAACCCTCTTCATTTTCCCATCTTATTGGAAAAGCATAACAGTAGGAATATTACTGTTGAAACATTTGGCATTTGTCTTGCAAACAATAGCAGGTGTTTAATTATGCATTCCAAAAAGGCCATTAAAACTTTTCCAACATAGGTGAGGGGGTCACACCATTAGAAAGATGCTTTTAGGGAAACCCGCATATATTGTTTTTCTTTTCAGACTTACTGCATACTACTTACTTAAGAAAGCAAAGCAAAAAAAAAAAGGAAAATATGAACTAAACTATTTAAAAACTAAAAGCAAATAATTGAAAATATTTTCTTTCTGCAAAATGTTCAGCAGAAAAAATTTGTTATTCATAGAATTTTGAATTTTTCATTAAAAGTCATCTGATTTGAATAGAACTATATAAATGTAAATGAAATCTTTATTTTTAAATGAAATAGACCTTCCCTTGACAAAATGTAATGTACTAACCATACAGAAACTTTTAGGAAGGTACAGGAGCTGCTGATTTGGCCTAGAAGCAGCACAGAGTAGATAGTAAGGAATTATTAAATGCAGATTTCATGAACTATCATAAGAACCTCAGAAAATACAGAGAATAATAATACCTTTCACAGTCATCCATATTTATGAAAAAGAAGACCATGAAGTAACTGTGTAATTTTGAATACATTATAGTAAACACATTGTCTTTTTAAATGGGATAGAAATGTCTTTAAGCTCTGAGTGCTTTTTGGAACACTGCCTACGTGTGTTGAAGCTCAAAGTCGTGTCACAGCACAAGTGATGCACTTCCCAGCTAACCAGGTTACCAGGCATCAGTCTGTGCAATATACTTCACTTCAAAGGCTTGAAAGATTGGAATATTCCTGATATTTGCTGGCTGAAGTTGCATTTATAATATTGTTATATATGAGGTAAGTGCACATTCAGCAAGCTTATGTTAGTAAAATGGTCATTCTTTGACACATGCCAAGGAAAGAAAAAAATTATGTTTATTTTTGACAAAACCTTTGTGGTACCTTGGGTTTGGTCCTGAAAGTTAGAAATTGAGAATTTTAAGAGCACATGCAAAGTGTCAAGTTCTATTTTCACAAAGTGAAGAAAGCATTCATAATATCTGAAGTTTGCATTGTCAAACAATAGCCTACAGGAAGATTTCATAACTGTTTGAGTGCTAATGAATTTTCAGTTATTGCAGGGCTGGATCTCATGTTTTAGCTTCAGGAAGCAGAGAAAACTGTAGAAATTCAAGGTAGCAAAAAGAAGTAAAGGGATATATTATTTTTTTTTCTGGGTAACAGCAGGTAGCAAGCATCAGACTCAAAAGACTGAGAAAAAAATACAAAATGTCTGAAGGCAAAAGGCATTTTTCTTCGCTAAGAGATACGATAGTGGAGTCAAGACTATTTTGGCCTTTGGTTTAATTCAATTTTTCTTTCTATTATACTTTTAGCATCGAGGCACTTTAAAGTTTAGGTAAAATTCATATAAAATCACGCTAAAGCACATATATATCTATTTTAGTTCATTCATATGACTGCATCTATGGTACTTTAAATTAAATATTGAGGGAAAAACATGCAACAAAGTGTCTTATTGGGTACTTGTGAAAAATTAATTTTTCAACACTGCTTATCTTGGTAAGAAATTTAAAAGTCATCTAATCAAAATCTGCTACAAAATCTTAACTGGAAATTGACTGCAGGTAATTTGTGGTGTTTTAATTTTACTACAGACTTTAAAGAAAAAAATCAGTTGGTGGATGAATGCCCAATAGACAGTACAATCTCTGCTGCTTTTTTTACAAGTTTCTCAAATTAACAAACAATATTTCCCAGTAACGTTATGTGCAGTATTTGACAAGCATCTATTCGAAACTAGTTTCATGACAGCATTCATGTAATTAAATTCACTTTCATGGGTCACATGGTAAATATTAATCAAGAAAAAAAGTGATGTGACGTGCAAATGATGGTTGGTCTGAAAACTATGTTTGCATCACACTGTAGTAGATTTCTTCAAAGTTTTTTTTTCCTCTTTTATCTGTTATTTATTATAAAACTTGAATTTGCAGTTTCTCCTAGTCCTTTTTTATCACTTTTTGAACAACAATTTTCTTCATTTTTTTTTTCCTTATAAGCAGTACACCTTACTACTATCTGAATGGCTGCTTTCTAGATAGATTTTTGTGTATCTATAGATTCACGTGCAGAAGCAGTGTATTTCTGCTAAAGAAAAAAAGGAGGATATTTTTAGTTGCTTTTTGAGGAGATCAAAGGAACATTTGGATACAAACTGACAAAATTGCATCTCCATAGGTTCAATTTTGGAAAATAATCTCAAATTATTATGAATATGAACACCAGACATTTGGATCAGCAAGTCTGCATCAAGGTTAAACTACTAAAAATATTTTGAAGGATTTTCAAAACAAAGAAGTCCTGAAAAATTCTTCCACACCCCACTGAAATTAGAACTCTAACCAAGAATTTTGTATTAAATTGTGTTGGTAGTCTCACTCCTCTAAGAGGGAGGTGTAATTTGGTTGTGTTTACAATGCTGAAGACTTAATGGTGATATTTTTTAATTCTAGCCCCAAAATCCTGTTCATATTTATTGAGGCTACAGCTAGTGGCATGTGGAAAGCACTCATTTATGCACACAGAAAAATTTGAATGCAAGTCTACTTATTTTAGTTTCTGGCACCCAGATGCTAGAAAGCATTCTCCACAGAAAGCCCCTGAACTGGATTTTTTAATCTTTTGACCAATAACACAAACAGATATAGGCACCTTCTAAACCCTTTTGGGCTGAGAAAATAAAAGGATATTATTTCTTTCATATATACACCCAGTCTGTGATATAAAGGCTTGACTGAGGAAGCCTAAGTTGGACATTGACTTCTTGACTTGACTAAAAACTTGTTGCATTAGACAGGCTGTAAATCAAAGAGATCTCCTGTTGAAGAAAAATGTCATGCAGATGAAATAGAATGAGCAGCAAATTGTTCTCAAACCCCCCCTGCGAAAGGCAAAGTTGTGAGTAGAATGCAATTAATCGCTTTTTGTCATCTTAAAAAGTTTGTGTGTTTTACCTGGTATGTTCAAACTTGTTCACCTTTTTCTATAACCATCTACATAATGTGAATGTAAAAGTTGCACATGAAAACTTACATGCTATTCATAGCAAGAATTTTCCTTACTGCTGCAAAACCCAATAATTATGCTTAAATGCCACACAACACAGAGAAGCCTATTCTTAAATACCACACAGTGTTAGGCAAAATAACCTTTAGAAATACAGTAATAAAAAATAATCTTTTCTTTATGGAGTATTCCTGCGGGAGTGACAAATCCACAAGTCACATTTTTTTTTTTTGTCATGAGCAAAAACATATAGAAAGCAGAGTAACATAATTTCCTGTACAAGATGAATAATAATATAATAATAATAATAAATAATAATAATAATAATAATAATAATAATAATAACGATCATCATAATTTTCTCTGAAAGCAAAACCATGCCCTGTGTAAAAAAAAAAAAAAAAAAAAAAAATCTAAATAGAATAGCAGGTATCAATACTGAAGGTAATTCCTCTTCTTGATGAAAAGGTCCTGTGAAAATTTTATCAGCACTATCTTACATAGATCAACTGTGCACCCTAATAGTAAAATGGAGAACATATTTCTTCTTTTGTTTATACCATCCAAGTCTGCAGAGAGGTAGCATTTGTGAACATTTCATTTTGTTAAAAAAGTATAATATCATTTCCTATCTGAGAATTCACACAGCACTCAAATCCTCTCTTACTAATGACATGAGGATATTAAGATTATTGTAATGTTGGTGAACGTTCTTTAGGATAGAATGTCAAAAATGGCAGATCTGATTTTCTTGCTGAAGAGTGGTGGCTGACTGACTTCAAATTTCCCTTTTTCACAAAGCACTATAGAGACACCATTTCTGAACATTCAGTTCCATGGATACAGTATCTGAATCTGCTGAGGAGTCAGATTTCAAGGCATTTTATCTTTTTAGTTCACTGCTTGCACTTGGGCACTAACATATTTGTTTGTTATTTCTTTTTTTTTTTTTTCTTTTTGCTTTTTTTTTTTTTTATTTTTTTTAAAAAAAAAGAAAAATAAGTCAGTAGGTCCAAAAGCATGTTCCTACTTTTACACAAAATCTATGCTATTACATCAGCCTGATTAAAGCCTACCTAGGCAGCTCATATTTCATTTGCATCACATTTTACTGGATGCTTGCTCGCTTGTATTAATGGCCTATAGCTCCACCATCTCCCTTTATGAGCTTCTCAGCCTCTAAAAGTACTGCTTTCACAGCCAGCCAACATTACTCTCAGAGAAATCTATAAAAAATACTTTTCCAATTGCATCATTTATCTGCTATTGTAAATTTACGCAGGGCTTTCAAGGAAGAAATAATATTCTGCCTTAGTTTCCTATGGGCAAGGGCTTGGTCTGCACTTACATGATTCTATTTCTGTAACTATTTCAGATAGTGCAATCTTTTTTAGCCATTACAACTCCAGTAATAAAAATCCTTGCATGGTAACATTTATCCTAATGAAACCACACATGAAACAATATTTGTTGAACCCTTGGATTCCTATCTGTTATCAAAATGAATGAACTAGGTGTCTAAATAATTTAAATATTGAGCAATGTATTTGCACTGACCACTGGTCTTAAACATCAGTATATTTTCTGCCAAAATTGTATCTCTGGATGCATAAGAAACAAAACAGCTCAAAAAAGCAATCTAAGGTCATAAAGGCCAAATAAGAGAAGAAAACACACACTATAAAAAATAAAAAACAAAAATAAAACAAATAAAAAAAAAAGTTATAGGAAAATTTTGTTTGGCTTTCAGTCTTGCATGACTTATTTCCATTCCTTTTTTCAACATACACTCTCCAGTGTACTGGAAGTTGATATTCCCTGCCTGTTTTGTCCCCCACATCCATTTACTCCCTGTACTTTACAGGCTTTATCAACACTCCTCCTTATTCAACAGCTGCCTCACTCTGAAAACTTGAATTCTCAGTCACCATCACCTCCTCTTCATGACCTGGCCCTATGATACACATTAAAACACCGCAAAATTGTGCTGAATCTCTACACTGTAAAAGCAGCATTTGAGCTGTTTGTCCACTTACAACTAAAATGACCATCCATTTACCAGCATCTCTGCTGTTTGACATGTGCATATTACCATCTTTTCCAGTGCCATTTGTGGGCAGACCACTGCCATCATGAGAAGTGGTGAAAACAAGCAGCAGTGAGTGGATGAGAGGAGTAGTAGTTTATTCTTTCCTGAGTGTTCAGTCCCACAGATTCCACAGCATGGAGGCGGCAGGCAGTGCAAACAGACTGTATCCTACCTTCCACAGCTTTGCAGGATTTGATCAGGAACATGGTGACTTTGTCAGCCCCCTGACAGCCATTGTGGGGATAAAAGTGCATTGCAACAGATGGATATTTGCAGCAATTCAAGTCCTTCTCTAGAGCAGAAAAAGTTTGGTGGAGACATTAACACTTAGGGATATACGTTACTCCCCCAGCATCTCTCCAAACAGAAATAGAGAAGACTTGAAATTTTATCACATGTGTTAAATTACATATTATTGTCTTAATCTCTGATGTTCAAGTAACCAAGGAAAGCATCACTTCTTTGATATTTTGTATGAAGCATCAAGAGGAGGACCGTGAAATCATAAAATTATAAATTACTTTCAACAGCTGGATAAAAATATAATATTATTTGTTATTCTGTGTTATCTGGTATTCAGTACTATGCCAATATGTAACATTTTTCATCATATATATGTTTGATATTTAGAAGCTCTTTTTACCTCCTCTGAGAAAAGAAGTGCAGTTGCCACATTTGAAATTTAAAAGCTTTATTTTAGCAAAGATAATAGTATTTTGCATGTAGATCTGCTCCAGGAGACATATTATGTTCTTAAAGTATGTTTAAACAGCAGCTTAGACTCACTTGTAGAATGAACTGGGCAAACTGTTCACAGTGCATAATACACTTGGTATATATAATCTTCTATTTGTAAATTATGTCTGAGCAGCATCTGATTTATTTCCACAATCAAAGTTTCTCAACTATATCTTGATCCACTACCTGCTTCTGAATTACTTTATAAAATCTGTATTATATTCTATTATATATGATGTAATCCCTACGCAGATCACATGGCATTGTTCATATAGGACAACCTACAACAATTTGAGAATTTGAGGAGCTGCTTCCCCTTAATATTACTCATTTGCAGTAGGGCTTTATGAATAAAAAGGCTGACAAATTTCCTATCTTATTTCTGTTTTTATTATTAGTTTAAATTTTCTTTGGGTTATACTCATTAGTTGACATGTTTTAGGAAAAAATATATAAAAACATAATGGACAAATGCCTTTTGATTAATATAATAGAAATTCTATTTACAAGATTCCCATTTTGATTTAATCGATGTGGGATTATTTTTGTATTTTTCCTTATACTCCCTGGTTTAAGTAGTTCAAAACCAGAACACCATCTTTTTTTAAGCAATGTGAAACAAATGACACATTATTTCATCTATGCTGGATTCATAGTTAAACAAATTAAAACATTAAGTAAATATTTTGTCAATAGGCCATGAGAATATTGGTAAATTTTCTATTATATGGAAAATAAACTCCAAGATGACAGTAAGAAAAAATATTTTATTTTCAATTTTTAAAAATCAATTAGCATCTATTCAATAATTTTCTGAGAGCTATCATAGCAATCTAGTTTCATAACAATTCTAAATTATTTTTACACAGTTGTTTTCTCCATCTGAAATGTTTTAATTAGATGTACTTTTAGCAGATACAGTATTCCAATAGGAAGTGCTGCTGACTATAGTGCAGAAGCAGGAGTGTCTTGTCTTGGGGCAAAAATTGATGAATGTGATTACACAACTAAATAAAATATAATGTGCTTACATCATTACAAGGTGCAGACTTGTATCTTTTTCTTAGTGATGGGAGGTTTTAATTTTTTATCTCCCATGAATTGTAACTGCTGATGTTTAATAGAGAGATATAGGTGACTTGAGATCACTCTTTTGTTCAGCTCTCCAAAATAGAATAGTCTATTTTGAGAAAAACATCTAATAAAATCACACAATTCTACTTTGAGAGGACATTTTCAAAATGTTAAAAAAAAAAAAAAGCCTTTTAATTTTTTAAAAGCTAATGTTTTCCAAGCTCTGAAAACAGTCATTCTCTTAAACATTCAAACACTGAAGGAAAGTTAGCTCTTAGTCAAACAATCTTATGATATTTTGGAGCCAACAAGGTACAGTTGCTTGGAAGTCATGGGTTAGAGTCAGTTTGATTGATCTGGCAGGGCTTCTGGATATATTTTTAAATTGATAAAAATGAAAAGTCTCTGACTTACCGTATATTTGCAATGCAGTTTTCCTGTAGCAGCAGCTGCCCTTGTGTGTGCCACTTACTCTGCTTTAATGGGCCTTTTTTTATGTAGCTGACAGGTTGAGAAATGGAGGGTTTATTTCTGCTGTTTTATGTTTCTGCTTTCATTTTAGGTTTATATAATTCTGGAAGAAACAACACAGTGTTTGTATTGCCTCTGTAATGTTAAGAAGACATTCATTCTTACTTTCCAAGTTTCGGAAGGGTGCCCATTAAAGAAAAATCAAAGACGGTGGAAAAGGTCAGTCTTTCAAAATGTAAATGCAGGTGCAAACCTCATGCTGTTAGCCATCAGTCATATTGATTTCAAAAATTCAGCTCAGTTGCAGAGTGGTGCTTTAATAAATTTGACTTTGACGGACAGTTGAGATTGATTTAATGTAGTTATTCACCACATACAAGGCAGAATACAAGGATGTTTATTTGCTCTTGATATAGCAGTTTTTTGATATGAGCTGATGTAATCATGCTGCCAACTCCAAGTCTTCTGCTTGTTGCCTTGGCAGCCAAAAAGAAAGATTGATAAGACACCTAAGGCTTCTTTTTTACAATTAGGAAACTTTACCAGAATAATCTCTAAGTCAATAAGGTGGAAAAACTAATTAATTTCATATGGTATTCTTAATATATAAAGCTTACTGAGGGAGTGCAAGCATGTGGAAAGAGAAATTTGGTATAAAAAACTATCAAATGGAAAATACTAGGAAAAAACACCACCTACCATCTTTTAGATTGAAATAAATTGGAGCAGAATATAGAATTAATATCCAAACTTTTCACCTGCAACCTTGATATTTCTCAACTTTGTGCTTGCACAAAGTCATCATTCAGAAGATATATAAAACATACAAAAGATTCTTTAGGATAACCCTCTTGTATCTGCTTCAGATTTGTCAAAAGTTCTTTGGCAGCAAAAACACCACATGACTGTCAATTGTAAATTTTCCTTAATTTCTGCAGCACTTCTTTGAAATCCAAAATAATAAATTGGCCCTGAAAAACACACTACCATCAACTTAAAAAAAAAAAAAAAAAAAAAAAAAAAAAAAAAAAGAATATGGTGGTTAGAATTTGATCACTTTAAAGTGTATTTATTTTATGCACTCTTTTGTCAGTATACAATTTCCACAAGAGGATCTTCCCATGGTGTGAGGCAGAGGAATTAAAAAAGAAACTTAACTTTAGTCTTTGAAGGTCTTTTTCAACTAAAGTTAGGGATTTTTGATGTAGACACTTGGGTTTTCGTCAGTAGCTCAGAGGTTGCTCTTATGGATAAGAACAGAAGCATGAACTCTGACAGCAGACTTAATCTGATTTGTGCTAAATACTAACTGCAAGATAAGATGACTCTCAGGTACTCTTAGGACAGCCCATTTTCACCCAGAGGTGACTTTACTCAGGGTGGCTTCATTCCCTGGTCTGATGAGACTCCCTGAGGAGTTAGGTAAGTGTATATTATGTGATGCTCCCTTTTTCTACATCTTCATAGAGTCATAGAACCACAGAATCATAGAATGGCCTAGGTTGGAAGTGATTTTAAACATTGTCTAGTTCTGACTTTGCTGCCATGGGCAGGGACACCTTTCAGCAGACCAGATTGCTCAAAGCCCCACCCACTCTTGCTTTTAACACTTTTAGGGATGGGACATCCACAACTTAACCTAATTCTTCTTCAGCCAGTTGTAAAAATCTTCATATGCTTCTTTGTATTGGAAACTTAAATGCAACCACATTGGTCCAATTGGCCATCAGACCAGACCCCTAGAAGGTTCTGTAAAAGTACAAATTATCTGTGCCTTTTGATACTTTTTCCTGATACTCAATACCAATATTTTTTCTTGGAAAACTCTATAGGCATCTCACTCAGTAGCAATTGGGGAAACACAATGGTGTTGAAAAATTTGAATGCAATTAATACATAGATTATAATCTTAAGGTACCCTCTAGCACTCTCCATAAAACCAACTTTGTAACTCAGTTATATCAATTCATAAACTCAATCAGCAAAAACCAAAGTATGTTTTAATTTTGGTTCATCAGATTTTCTATTATTAGAAACTATTAGAATATAATAATTAGAACTATTATTAATGCTATTATATTTAGATGAGGTATAAATAGAAAATAAAGAGATTTTATTTTAATGTAGATTTTTTAAAGGTTTAATAAAGACAAAAATACATTCAATATGTCATGGTTGGAACGGTGGAAAAATTGTATTTCCGTGGTTTAAATACACTAGGCTTCAGACATTTCTTGTGTTTCCTCTCAATAGTCCATGATTCTAAACTGTGCTACCTGCAGTATTGTTATCAGGAGAGATCTCCTGACATCTTGTTATCTTCTGCCAAAGAAGAGTAATAATCTGTTCACTGTCTGTGGTGGAAAGAGATCCCTGCTGAAAAATAGATAAGATTGCAAGAGAAATACACAACAGGAGGAAGCACGTAGAAAGTTCTCTCAGCAAGAAAGTTCACGAGAGAAATAGCATCTTGTCCTGTATTATCCATCTTAATTTTTATATCATATCTGCTGACAAAACTAGTTTTCAAATATTGCCTTTGGTTCCAAAATGAAATAAAGATTACAAATTCAAGTTACTTTAAATTCATAATGCGTATTTTTCTTGTCGTGGTTTAACCCTGGTGAGCAGCTCAGCACCATCCAGACACTCACTCCCTTCTGGTAGAATAAGGAAGAGAATCAGAAGGGTAAAAGTGAAAAACTCGGAGATTAAGATAAAGACTGGTTAATAGGAAACCCAAAAGCTGCCCAGTCAATATAAACAAGGAATTCATTCACTGCCTCCCATCCACAGGGATGTTTGGCCATCTCCAGGAGAGCAGTCTGTCACACACAGCCATTACTTGGCAAGATAAGCACCATGAACTGTACCCCACCTTCCTCTTCTTTCTCCATTTTGTAATGATGAACACAATCATTTGTTATTTGTTATGGGAAATCCTTTTGGTCAGTAGAGTAAATGGTTCCTGCTCTGTGTGTCCCCAGTCTGCTCACTGGCAGGGCAGCATGAGAGTCCAGAAAGATTCGGAGTCATAGAACCATAGACTCATGGAGTCACAGAATCATAGAATCATAATCATAGAACGATTTGAGTTGGAAGAGACCTTAAAGATCATCTAGCTCCAACTTCCCCGTCAAAGGAAGGGACACCTTCCACTTGACCAGGTTGCTCACACCCCCATCAAAGCAGGCCTTGAACACTACTGGGGATGGGGAATCTACAGATTCTCTGGCAAATTCCAGTGTCTCACCATGCTCACAGTAAGGAATTTCTTCGTAATCTCTAATCTAAACATGCCCTCTCAATTTAAAGCCATCACACTATTTTCTGTCACAGCATACTTTTATTAAAAGTCACTCTTCAGCTGTCTTTTAGGACTCCTTTTGGTGTTGAAATAAGGTTTTTAGGTACTGTCAAAAGTCCTCTCTGGGGCCTTCTCTTCTCCAGGATGAAAGACATTGAAGAATTGTCCAGCAGTAGCTAAATCACCCCAACATTGCCAACAATGTTTTCATCACAAATATGCAACATATTGTGCATAAAGAAATTGAACTCTGTCCCTGCCAGGATCAGTAGACCCAGTATTGTTGGGATATTTTTTTAAAATAAATTAGCCTTCTGGTAAACAGCACGTGTAAATTGTCATAAATCAGACAGTGCTCTGTTAGGGAGTAGGAAAAAAATTTCTAGGAGTCAGACTATCCCTAAAAGAACCCAATAAAAGAAAACATAGAATAAAAAAAAAAAAAAAAAAAAAAAAAAAAAAAACAACCAAAACCCCCAAAAAAGAACAAACACAAAGAAAAGGGGAAAAACACCCAATTATTTTAATTTCTAGTCTTAGAGACTTACTTCAGGCTCTTATGAACTTCTGGTATTTTTTTATGTCAACAGACTTTGGATATTTTATTTGTAGAAAATTCTTGAAGGAACATTCTGAAATCAGACATTAGTCTTTTGCATAACTAGTTAACAGAACTATCCTCTGAAAGATAAAAAGAAAGAAAATACCCCAACAGAAGTCCTGAAAACAGAGCAGGATTCAACTCCATACCTTTCATTCATGAGATGAATCTTTTTCTCTCTTATTCCAACATCTATATGGTTTTCAAAGCAAATAATTATGGAACAAATATAATGATGGAACAGAAATACCAAGGAAATAAACTGCTACTGTCATGTTAACTGTTTTGAAAAATATTTCTAGAGACAAAAATGCCATAATTTTATCTGTGGCATAATGGAATACATCCATTTAGATAGCCCCTAAGGGGAAAAAAAAACTCAAAAGAAAAACCAACAAAAAAACTCACCAAAAGCAAAAAAATTATTTGTATAGCACACTATGCAATGTGCTAAGCACTCACAGACACACATTTTGGTTTGTCATTCTTTTACAAGACAGTAAAGTGAAATTTTTTTTTTAATTTTTTTTTTATTTTTAACTTGTGCTACACTTCCAGCAGAAAATTAAAAAGCTTTGTTAAGTATTGTTATGATTCAGGTACAACTGGTAGCTTTGACCCTTTTTCTTCTCCCTCATACACTCACTTTAGGCAGAGGACAATTTTGATTGGCTTATAGTAAGAAACTATATTGATAAATAAAACCAAACATAAGATTAAATTGGGTAGTAAAAAGAAAAATCCATTAACAGTGCCTAAATCAAATTTAATAAAAGTATTCTGACATTAATTACAGCAATATGAAAGCAGCATTTTTAAACAACTATGGCCCAGAATATATTTAGCTATAGATAATATGGAATTGTTTCAGAAGTAATTTGATGCCGTGAAATAGACGTTTACCTGCTCAGTAATGAAACCTAGCTGCCTTGCTCAAACAAACCTGTCTGTGATGAAAACACTTTTAACTGTCAGGGAAGGCTGTATTATGAAAAGAATTTTAACTTGTCTGCTTAAGATGCCTAGTTAAGGAAGAGATAAATTCAGCTTTGGAAATTAATTCTTCTTAACAAGGAAATTTAATTAAACAGATGTCTATAAGTTAGAAGAGACTCTATTTGGTTAGATAAGGTCTTCTTGAACATCATTGTTTTAGGAGAGCATGTTCCACATAGGAACATGGGGAAATTGGTATCAAAGAGTGGTTTTTGTTTTGAAAATGACACTCACTTTTAAAAAAAATTACAATTTCTGAGGTTTTTTTTGGAGTGAATAATACAAAATCTGACCTTTAAATTCGAAGGAAGAATACTTAGATGTGTTTTGGATTAACTAAGATGAAAATCACACTTTCATGGCAGTGGTTCTTTCAGCATAAATTAGGCAAGTCACAGCATTAAACAGATAATTATCTGGAGCTAACTAGAGAGATGCAGAGAGAGACAGAGAGAGAAAGAGGAACAAACTGCAAAACTGCCTGTGTTTTCGCTGCCATGAAGTGGCAAATTTAATACTAGAGTGAACATACTGCAACACACAGTCAACCTGCAGTAGTATTAATTCTACATAAAAAGCAATAGTGAAACTGCATCTGCAAATCCATGGCTATTCTTATTTCCACACATTCCAGAAAGTCGGAAACTGATACCCAGAAATCCAATAAAAGTAGTCAGTGATAAAATAGAAACAGAAATCAAAAAGGACTTCAGTTTTCACTTTAGACAAATGATAGCAAAGAAATAATATGATATCCCTCATCTGAAATATCATGAATGGGCAAAAATAAATTGAGTGAAATTAAAATTGGAATACATGTGGAGGGTTTTTTCAGGATCCAGGAACAAGTGGATAAATATTTAGGAAATGTTTGACAAATTTAAGTTTGCAATTAGACTCCTAGTCTTTAGATTAGTATATTTCTTTAATTACTCTCCATACAGGCAAAGTGAAGCCATAAAGATGGAGTTTAAAATAAGCTCATGACAGGATTTTTTTTTTCTCGTTTGCAATACAAAACACAGTATATAGTATCAAAATTATTTATTGATTAAGTAAAAAAATGAAAGCTCCATAGAGTCTCTCAGATTCCCTTATGAAATCTCAGTTGTTTTCTGTCAGCTAACACCAGCAGTTGCAACATATTTTTTATTTCTTTTTTCAAAAAACACAAAAGATTAAAATTGTAGCAACGTTGGGATATTAGTAGATGCAGAGGGTAGGACAACATGTATATTAACTTGGTCATAAAACACAGGGAAGCAGTAAGATAATGTTTTGAATGAATGGATAATAGTTTTACTAAACTAATTTAAATATTATACTGATAAAGTATTCCAGAGACTCAAAGCAGCTCCTAGACTATGTACAATTGCTTTAAGTTGGGTGCCACCAAATTACTTTAGTTAAATTTTAGTTTATTAGCTTTTCAAGTCCTTCAGTTATCTAGTTAATTTTGATTCTGCTTTCATCTGATAAAAACTTAGCTTCCAATGTCAAAAACTTGTTCAATAACATTCATATATACACAAGTTCAGGTTCAAAAATTTCATATTAACAACTTGCTCACATTCTATAAACTTAAAATGCTTTTTCATAATTTTATAATAGCTTCCAGCTAACAATATAAGCAGGTAATATTTTTTTCCAATTAGTGCCATAAAAATTAGGCAATATTCTACAGGTATTAAGATCACCAGTTTCCTTTTATACTCCATGTAAAAACTTGTGAGTCATCTATTCTAATGATTTAAGCAGAATACTTGATTGAATCATTCCACTGAGATCATGAGAATTGTTTACAAAAGAAGAGACTATTCAATGTACCTCATGATGGAAAAATCCTTAGACGTATGGGAAATTAATTTTATAAAATAAGTGACATATCAGTCGGTTTTCATTTGTTGGGAACTATGAGGTATTACAGCAGGACAAATATGTAATTTTTTTTCTTCAGCCATCATTGTAGTGATTTCAAATGAATTGATGTAAAGAACTGAACTAACATTAAAAAATGGTTATTTTGTTGTAAGTAATAACATGTTTTGTTTTTGCTGTTGCTGGGTTCTTATTTCACTTAATAAACCAGAAATTATCAGCAGTCCATAAATGAAAAGTGCTTATTGCTTTAGCTCAGGCCCACAATGCTCTGTACAGCTCTGGAGAAAACTCTGCCAATGAAGAGTAAAAAGTGAAGAATGGTGGGTATGTAGACATTTTACATGCAAAGTGAATAGCTAAAGGTAAGCCAGGCAGCTAATCAAACATCTTTAAAGCCTGCATTTTATCTGATTGAGTCAACATTCATAGAAAAGAGTTTGGCAGGTGAAAATTAGGGAGAATAGCTAGCTGTCCAAAGAAAATTGCTTTTTCAATTCCCTGTAAATTGTTGTGCTCTAGAACAGTATTAGAAGCAGACATTCAAGCTGAATATAAAAAAGGTTTGAGTCTTTAAAATAGGACAAGAAAGTGAGTGGAAAAAGAAGAGTATTCATATGCTGTTATTGTATACTGCTGAATCTCAAGAAAAACACTACAGAAAGAAGACATATAATATACACAGATTATATCAATTGTGCAAGTGTGAGTAGAATAACATGTAAGTCTTTTCTTTAAAATAAATATATCCCTATTGATTACTACTGGATATGTCTACTTGCACTTTTATTTACACAATCCAGGGGGTTAACTGTTCCTTGACAAACTTTAGTGCATGAATGGATTTCTGTGAAGTTGGTAAAATAATACATACCTGTCCAAATTATTATACTTTGTCCTCAGCTGCAGAAATCACCAAAGATTCAGTAACTAAATGGAGGTGTAAGGGTTTGTATCGACTGACTATCTAATTTCACCATACACCTAGACTGAGAATACTCTTAGGAAAGGGCTTGAGAAACCTTTTTCTTTTTCTTTTCTTAGCTCTGGAACACCAGGTAAAGGTCAAAGAAAAAATAAGAAATTGAACATAGAAACTGCTATGCCATAACTGTAATAAGTCAGCAGTTCAGAAGTCAGGGATGTAGCTAACTGTTTATTTGACAGCCTTCTGAATTTTTAGCTGAAATGACCATGTACCTATTTACAGCTTGGCAGTTCTGGGGAGGATTTCTGTCAGAAAAGAAAGCTGTTACAATTGCTCTTCTGTCTACCAATATAATCACAGCTTTGGAAACAGTTAAATAGGTCTGGCTACACATTTTGCTTCATCAAAATTGAAATGACAGACAAGAAAGAGTAGAAAATTTTAAGTAATTGGCTCCCATCTTTTAAACATATATCACGTCTGTGCACTGATATAAATAAATAAATTTGGATCAATCTCATTGAAGATGTTCATTAGAGGTGAGGAAAAGTGAAGGCATTCAATGTTTTTTTTTTGCCTCAGTCTATAACTATATTGATAGACTGTGGGCTACCACTTCCCAAAGCTGGAACCACAAGCATGCAAACAATGGCTTTCCTTTTGTGGAAAATTAAATTGTAAGGGAGCAGCTTTTATCAGCTGAATCTTCACAGTACCAGGGGGCCCGATGGGATTCATCACAGGGTACTGGAGGGTGTGGAGCCTGTGGGTGTTATGGCTTGTGGGTGTATGCAAACCCCCTGTCAATCATCTACTGAAGTTCCTGGGACTCTGGGGAGGTCCCTGGTAATGGAGACATCCTTTCCTCCCACCCCCCCCACTTTTCCCTTTTTTTCATTTCCCCCCTCCTTCCCCGTCTCCCCCCTTCCCTTTCCTTTGTCAGTCAGCATTGTTTCCACACACACAACAAAAAAGGCATGAGGGAAAACCCAGGGAACAATAGATCTGTTACTTTAACCTTAGATTCTGGGAAAATTATGGAACATACTATACAGGGTGCTATTGAAAGTCATCAAAGGATAATGCAGTCATCAGGAACAGTCAATATATATATGCACCTCTCCCATAAAGACAGGCTGAGAGAGTTGGGGTCATTCAGCCTGGAGAAGAGTAGGCTTAGGGGAAACTTTGTTGTGCCCTTACAGTACCTAAAAGGATTTTATGAAAAAGCGAGAGACAGACTTTTTTTTACACAGGCAACAAGGACAAGTCATCATGGCTTTAAACTGAGAGAGGGCAGGATTAGATTAGACATAAGAAAGAAATTCTTTACTGTGAGGTGATGAATCACTGAAACATTTGTCCAGAGAAGCTTTGGATGCCCTTTTCCTAGAAGTGTTGGATGGGGGTATGAGCAACCCATCATATTGAGGTTTAGTGGAAAGTGTTCCTTCTCCTTGTGACAGGGGAGTTGGAATTAGATGAGCTTTAAGGTTGTTTCCAGCACAAGACATGCAATGATTCTATGACAATTCTCCTTTCACCATATTCTACTAAATGAGGATGGATGCAAAATTTTCATTTATAGAACACAGTGTTTCTTTGCATGCAGACCAGAGGAGACAGCTCTTAATAAGAGGATTTTCAAGCAGTTCTGTATATCTTGATCTAAATTCAAATTTCACAATTAGCTTAATCTTGAGCTATTTTTCTCATATGCACATTTAAGGACTTCTCTGAGGTTTAGTTTGATTGGTTTGTTGTTTTGGTTTTGTTTTGTTTTTTGTTTTTTCTGTTTGTTTGTGATACTTCGATGCTTACGTGGTCTGCTCTACACTCTGTGTATTAACACACATTTCTTCTGCAGTCTATTTTTGTCTGCATTGTAATTCCTTCTTTTTGCAGTGTTTTGGGGTTGAGTTTTTTTACTCTGTCTGCTTTCAGCAATGAGGAAACAAATGCTATTTTTCCTTGTTTTTCTCTGTCTTTTATCTATTTCAGTATCTTCCAGTTAATATAAAAGAAAGGCATGTCAGAACATACGCAAAACAGATCAAATATCTTATTGCAGCACTTGGTTGAATATCAGCTAATTGGAAAAGTTGCTCAGCTGGGGTACAGTGTGAAAAAAATAAATAAATGTTGTATCTATTTTATCTTTTCCAGAAAACTCAGTGCAGTTCAGTGCATGTATGAGTCCCTGCATTTTTTGTAACTCAGTCTGTCAAAGGATTTTACTTCATATTTAATATCAGGAATTCACAGTCATCCTATGAATTCCATACACTGAAAGGCAGTGAATGAAGTCTAAGATCTCTTCACAGATATCGCTGTCAAAAGATTGAAAATTGATACTCTGTCTGCTCACAGAGCATCATTCTGCTCAAGATAAAAGATATTGTGGTGTATATAATAAGGTGAATGACATCTTGCACCAGCCACGTGGATGGGTGAATTCACCCTAGCTGAAAACAGCAGATAGGAAGAAATAATGGTAAAGGCAGTGCTGAAACTATTTACCCTTCAAACAGCTGAGAGCTTTTTTTTTTCCTTATTATATTTTTAAAGCACTACTGTTAAAATGCATTATAAGAGGATCAAGGCTGTTAGATCAACACTTACTCTCACTATTAAATTGAAGTTTCAGGATTTTTTATTTATTTATAGTTTTCTAGAAATTCAGCTTCTCTAAAAATTTAAGTTTTCTAGAAATCCACATGTAGTAACAGATTTAGATGATTAGACTACCAAATTAAAGCAGGAGTGAACTGAAATCAAGAAAGGTTTGATATGTTATTCTGACAGCATGAGGGTTCCTAGAGATGAAACAGATGGCACAATATATGTATGTAAGTACATGTATAACATGTATACTCCGTTCAAATTCCCAAATACTTCCCATCTTGTAAATATCCTAAGGGTATTCAGAGTAAAATTAATATTAAGGTTCAGGAATGCTATCAAGACCAAATTATTGTTATATAATTGTATGCAGAAAATACATAATAATTCTATGCTAATTTTGAGATCAGCTACTAGTATATTTTTGAGGCTAGGCTTACTCTTAAAATTAGATGATCACATCTCAAACTATTTTATTGTCTAACATAACATTCCAAAGTTTCTGTATGCTCCAGAATAATCAGATATTTTGCATCAGTTAGGACAGAGAAGCTGAACTGTTGTATTAATTTTTCATTTATAATTCCAAGATGTGTAGCTATTGATGCATGTGAAGCTCTACAGAGATGTCTGAGACACTCTCAAGCCTCATTTTAGCTTGAACTTACTAAGGTCTTTCTTCCTACTTCCCAAATCAAAGGAATTGTCCAAACCACAGGGCAATAGTCCTTGCTCCTCCAGACTTTTTGTGAAGGGAAAAAAAAAAACCAAACAAGAAGATCCCCAACAACGAGACACAGAAAATAACTGTTTGTATTTTACTGGATTGTTTGTGCGTTTGTAAATTCTTTGCTTAGATTCAGGCCAAAAGATCAATTTCATTTACACATCTGGGCATTTAAATCTTCAGCTGCCTTGTCTATAAATTTTATGTATTTTGTGTACTTTCTAACACATTTGCAGGGTCTTTAGATGCCCCATCTGATTAAATAAAAAAAATACATTTTCAAGAATTTTTAAAATCTATTTATTCTTCAGAAAAGCATGAGATGTCAATTAATGAACTAAGAATGCCAACAATTATATCAATGGTAAAAGCTATTTCCTTTTTGTATATGAAATTGACCTCTCCTTTAAAAAAATAGCACTTTTGTCCTAAATTCAACATTTTATTATCAAAGAGAATAAAAACAGGAAAATAATTATTTGATTTGTCCAAAACTTTGAAATCTGCTAGCTGAAATGATGCTATTTTAATGAAATCTTATTGCCTGTTTGCCCATGAAGACTTGAGATCCTTAGAGTGCCCAAAGTACTCAATAGAGAAGTTTATCTGGGACACTTAAAGAGCAGACATTGCTGTGTTTATTGAAACTGGGTTTGGACCACTTCATTGTAGTTATATAAATATTCATATTACATTTTAGATTCTAACTTTTTCTAACACAGAGGAATGAAATAGCATGGGTCTTCATAATAGTTTGTGTTTTGACACTCTTATCCTGAATCATTGTATGTCTAGATTAACTCATCCAAGAGAAAAAAAAAAAAAAAAAAAAAAAGAAGAGCCAAAGAAAAAGAAAAAAGAAAAGAGAATATAAAGAAAGACATGGAATAGGGAAAGAAGAAGTAAAGAGGGGAAAAGGGATTGTAGAGAAGCAGCTGTTCATAATAGCTTGAGAAAGAGTAGTTGATTTAAATACATATAATCATCCTGCAAAAATCCAATTTTAGTAAAATAGGAAAATTTCATTACAATTCTAAGCAGTTTTTTTTTGTTTTGTTGTTTTTTTTTGTTGTTTTGTTTTTTTGTTTTGTTTTTTTTTAATTAGTCTAAACTTTGCCACACAAAATATTTTGGGATGTAAGGCAGTGTTCTCAGGGAATACTGGATATAGTCCTGAGATTGCTAAGTCTATACTTTTGTGTTCATGAAAACACAATGGGAAATGCGAAAGACATAAAGAAGAAGGTTTGATGAAGACCTGCTCACAAACAATTAGAATTATTATCTAGAAGCAGCATAAAATTTGACAGTAGTGTTATATCTCACAGACAACCCTGTCCACTAAATAAATGTTATTTTCTCAAACAATATAACGTATCATGCATAAAAAAGAAGTAGGGATACAGAGATGACAGGTTTGTTTATTTGTACAGAATTCACTTAGGCTTTTTATCCCAATAGGTCTAATTCTTTCTGAATCTATAGCTAAAGCAGTGTTCTCCAAGAGATAAAATCCTCAGGGTATCTCAAATTAATTACTCCAGTTCATAAAAAGAGCTCCAATTCCCAACTAATATGCCTCAAACCCATTAAACAATAACAAATTGGCCTAGCGAGCAACTTTAGAACAATAAAAATAATGTGGTTATTTGTTAATTTTGAAACAAACTAATTCCTCACTAAGAAAATAATAAATAAATCTGTGTCAAAAATCCATTACTGGGAATATGTTACAGAAAAATAGATCAGCAGATTGTTTCTACTAGTAGAAGGCAGAGTTATTTTGAGCTTAAGGGCTCTAGTGGGAAAAAGCACATGAAGAATGTTGTCTTTATAGCTTTTCAAGCAATTTGCTATCAGGATTTCCCCATAAGGATTGTATCCTGGTTTTGCTGCCCAAAGGCACATCAGAGCTGTTCCTGACAGCATGTAGCCAACATGCAGAAGATGAGATCATTAACTGCATCTCTGAAACACCTTGCATTGGCAAAGCTCCTGCATGCTCCTGCTTGGCAAAGATTTTTGCATTTTCCTAAATTGTGGGGATTCAGAAAGAACAGAGCATTGGCATTGCTGCTCATCCTTGCCAACAGATTGGTACCCCTGAGGCATAAATGAAGCTCAGTCTACACAGCAGCTAAAGAACACAGTCCCATGCTGCCTTCTGAGTTTTTCAGCAGCTCCACACTGGCAGAACACAGGAAATTGGAAAGTCCTTGACTTAGTGTGAACACTGCTCAGACTCAGCCAACACATCAACATGTTTTTAACATTATTCTCAGCTCAAATCCAAGAACCCAGCACTGTGCCAGCTATTAAGAAGGAAATCAACTTTGTCAAATGCAAAATCACTGCAGGCGTCCCCAAAGTCCAGAATGGAAGAGCTAGGCTGATACAAATTTTTATGAAATGCGCTTTCCAAATTTTTAGTTGTATTTATAAACAGAGACTTCTTGGTTTCTGTATTTTCTTATGATACAAAGAAAAAAAAAAAAAAAAAACAAAAAAAAAAAAAGAACGTTTC